>JBBPOR010000059.1:0-45119 GCA_038091555.1 Leccinum sublutescens | reverse complement strand
GACCAGTCTTTAGGGAGTCGGTCGCCGATCTCTTGAGGTACGTGTAGCTGTAGTTCGTCTATGGTGTAGTCGAGGACGGCCTGCGCAACGGAGGTGCTCATGACGCGATCGACGCGACGCGACGAAAGACAGGGGGTCGAACGCGCATTATATTAATATTGATCACGCTTATTTATTTTGATTTTGATTTTCATCGCCGATAATCATGCGTTTTTTCATTGGCTGAAAATGGCCTGACCGTGCGAATCCGCGCTCCCTCCCAAAGTCTGACCAAATTTACCAGACCGTCTATCGACGGTTTGCCACCCCGTGACCAAACAAACCTCATTAGACGGTCTGGTCACCAGACTAGCAGCGGGGCGTGTGATCACACACAAAGTCGATTGAACTGCATTAGGTAGCGGCTACATAACTTCCACCACCACACGTCATCATGGCAGACAAATCTGGCGCGTACACCGCAAAGGCGGGCGACACTGATTTTCGAAAGAAATGGGACAAGGAAGAGTATGCAGAACGGGCGCGAAAGAAGGACGATGAAGAACGCGAGCGCATGCAGGAGAACGAGGAACGTATGAAGCAGGGTGCGTTCTACTAGTCTCGATCTGCGTCGTTATCATTTCATAGTCACCTTCTCTACAGGTAAAGCACCCCGGAAAGGGCGAAAGGAGGACCTCCCGAAACCTACAGAGCTCATGAAACGTCGCGAACAATCGCTAGAGCTCGACAAGAACCTCAATAAGACAACGGTCGTGCAGAACCCAGGCGCTCGCGGACCCGGACAGCCCGGCTTCTATTGCGAGGCATGTAACCGGACGTACAAGGACACTACCGGGTATCTGGATCACATCAACGGCAGAGCTCGTGAGTTCATCCTCTTTTGTTGTTTGGCCAAGGCAGAAGTCGATGGTCTTGTTTTTACCTAGATCTCCGGAGATTGGGACAGACGACTCGCGTGGAGCGCTCGACACTGGAACAGGTTCGCTCGCGGATAGCTCTTCTGCGAGAGAAGACAAAGGAGGCATCCGCCGCCAAGTCCTTTGACTTTGACAAACGACTAGCAGAAGTCAAGGACCAGGAGGCCGCGCGACGCGAAGAAAAGAAGGTCCAGAAACAGGCCCAGAAAGAGCAGGCGCGAATACAACTTGCAAAGGAATCAGCCGCGGAGGTCGACAGCGAAATGGCAGCTGTCATGGGCTTTGGAGGGTTCGGCTCGAGCAAGAAATGAGTGTGTCCACTAACATGTATCTCTAAGTTCCCACTAATCTACGAACTTCTAATTTTCTCACGTTGCAATTCTTATCATTCTGCTCGTCACCCCAAGTATAGTGCAAGCTCCCTTGCGTTTATACTCTTGCTGTCGATTTGCCCTTTCAAGCTCTTGCCAATGTCAAGGAGAATCTTGCGTCGATGAACGTTTCCGAATATCGGTAGGGACACTCCTTACCGTCTTCGAAGTGAGTGAACCCAGTTGATCAAGTCCCTCTCGATGCATTCGTCCGTTAGCACAAGATGAACGTGTACATCCAGACGCAATCGAATACTTCCTTCGAACGCGGGCGGACCTCGATGTACCGCTGTACCATCAGATTGCCTGCGACAAGCTTGATGTTGTCTTCGGTCAGTTTACCGCCCTCAACATACGCTTTCATGGCGTCGCTCGAAACGCTCAGATATACGTTTTCAACGTGCGCAAGATCCTTGCAGAGTTTGCGACCTTGCATACCCCTATCCGTGACGGCGCCGTGGTGCATGCTGAACATGGATTCGCCAGAAGTCCCGCACATTGAGCTTCGAGAGGAGAGATGCCACGCCTGCAGTGTACTGCGCGTCGTGGTGGAACATCAGGAGTGCTTTTAGTGGTGTCTGTTGAGTACAGATCAAATCAACTGACGGTGGTGAAATGGAGAAATGTTGCTAAGAGAACTATGCGTCTTGCGGATGTTTCCGGTCAGGTCGATGACGTCTTTGATCATCTGCAACACTGATTTTGCTGCCATATTCTTCATTCATTTCTGGGTGGTTCAGGTTCAGGAACCGGACCGGCCGCATGTCTTGGCAATGCATCATAGGCATGAATTTGTGTCCAATCCGTTCTCCGTGAGCAAAAAGTTGTGAATATTTATTCTGGTCCGACTGTCGATACATACACCCGTGCTTACACAACTTTAGCCTAGGAACGAATAACTGCGAGCGAAGCTACTTCACATACGTGTCAAAAGTAGGAAGTTGGTACCAAAGTTGGCCCAGACAGCCATAACTACCGAATCACTATAGAACAAACCAGGCGATCCTCTCCGCAGAGTCTCGGATATCCTCTGGAAAAATGTGGGGCAGAGCCCACCACCCATGCGGACGCTCGTCGTATTCGACGAGTTCGACAGGCCTCCCGAGTGCCACAAGGCGTCTCTTCAGCTCGCGGGAGGCATCGATCAGTATGTCTGCGTCGCCGACTAGGATGAGCGTCCTGGGCCAATCGAGGGTAAAGGGCAAAAGGGACCCAGAGACGAGCGGATCCGTGAGTGCCACGCCGGACTCGCCGATGTACGTGTTCCACATATGCTCGAGTGTGGGCAGATCGACGAAATCGGGGTCGGCGAGGGTCTTGGCGTAGTCGCTCAGGAGGTCATTCGTCTGGATCGAGCCCGGCGCGATGGCGACGACACCATGGGGATGTGGTCTTCCAGACTGCAGGATGAGGTGGGTCAACACGAGGGCTGAACGAACGAGGGTCAGTATCGATACCGTATGCGCACGTTCGATTGGCGTTCAGGTACTGACCATGATTGCCCCCTGCGCTGTCGCCAGCGATCACAACGTTGGATGCCTTGTACCCCTTGCCGAGGACGTAGTCGTAGGCAGCCACGACGTCCTGCAGCGCTGCGGGAAAGACGTTCTCGGGGACCGTGGCGAGGCGGTAGCTCGGCGCGATGAGCACACACTGGGCTGCTCCTTCCGACTGCGAGGCGACCGCACGAAGTAGCTGGACGTAATACTGGGTACAGATTGCGATTGTGGGGTGACACGCGATATTGCCTCCGCCGTGGATGAAAAAGATGACGCGGGTATCTTTCAGGTCCTGTGAACCCAAGCCCGAGTCCGAGTTGGCATTGGCCATGCTATTGCTGAGGGAGTAGAAGTAAACGGGAACGCGCTCCGGAGTCTTCAGCACCCCGGTGCTTTCCAGGAGGGGATGCGGGTGAAGGGACGGAGGGGCGATCTCGATGCCCACCGTGACATCCGGCGGGAGGGTCTCTGGAGCTGGGCGTCGCGCACGCTGCTCCACGGACTCCGGGATGCTGGAGGGAGATGGTAGATGGGCGCGAAAAAATTCGTGCACTGCGGGCAGCGCATTGCGTTGTGCGTCTGAGAGCGGCATGATGGTGCTTAATACCGGTGCACAACGATGTGGAATGGGCCTCTTATAAAGTTAATAGCAACTTCTATCTAGGCAGTGCAGGCTACTTCGATATGAGCCGGAAGTGACTCCTATCATGACTCGAGGACCTCCGGTGATTCAAATATTGGTTTGTGCACGCCTTCTACACACGCTTTGTAGCCGCAGTCATGTTGGAAGATCTCTGTAGAACACTGTTGCCATGAGTTCAAATTCATGTAGAATCGAGATCTTGAAACCCAATTTTTGATTCCCCGGACTTGTAAGTATTTGAAGGGAGTGCCACCAGACTCGGACGGGAGACGTTACCTTAACTTCCTGGACCCTTTTATGTAAGGGGTCCGATCTCAATGGTTGTGATGACCAGCGGTCCCACTTATGTCATTATACCATAGCCCTTCAGAAAGACACATTCGGCAAGCTACGCTGGCAACGATTAGGTGGCAAGGTCCGCAAATCCGACTCGTTTGTTGCCGAAATCGAAAACCGTATAAACACCCATTAGGAAAGTGTCCCCGATGATCCAGTATTCTGGGGATTGGGACAGGTTGACACGGGACACGGGAAACTTTTATGGATTATCAGCGAAACTCACTTTGTTCATGTCCACCGCTGACAATGCTGCTGAAACAGTCCGGCGAACCATCCGAAACCGGTCCCATATTGAGGAGAGATGCAGGGATCTGGAATGTCCTATCGCTAGTACCGTCAAAGGTGAAGCTTATTGTCGGGAACTCGTTGCATGGGACTGCGAGAGGTCGATGGGAATGAAACATTAAATTGGAGCTGGATTGGTACTTACAACTGCTGAATGCACGCCCGACGTATTTACCGCCGAGGGCTGTGTGTAGACCGGAAACCCTCGATGGATCACCGATAATAAAGCTTGTACCAGTGTCGATGATGGCAGGTACATCTGTGAGGAGTGTTTCGCGGTTGCCTTGAATTTCTGCTATGACTATCTCCCAGAATCCCTGGATGGCCACAATAAGTTATGCAATGTCCACGTCCACTCGATATTCCAGCTCACCACCACTGTGATATCAGTATAAGCGATGTCACCTGTGTACAGGTCTGTGTTGGATCCACCAAGGTACAACTCGCCTCCAGTAGAAGAGAGCTTGATGGAAAATACAGGCTCTTTCACCTTTTCTTCATCGATGAGTGTTTCGAACAGGGGGCTATCAGGAAACGCCGAGATTGACTGGAATGCCATTCCCAACATGCCATCTGGGGGGAATTTTCTGACTTCCATGTCATGGGAGTACGTTGTTGCAGCACCGATAGTCTGATGGTCTGCCTATACACCAGTCAGAAATAATGACATTCATAAAAGATACAGAACATACAGTAAGGCCGGTAATGGTGACATTATCAATGTACTGTTCACCAGAGACGGAAGATCCGTCTACAAACAGGATATCAAATGTCATATACTTCTCTTTTGAGGTTCGAGATGATTCGGGGTCCCATATTGTGTGTCCTTCGCAGTGTGAACAGGTAAGATCTGGTATGAAGATATCACTGCGTAACATTCAGCAAATGAGCTACGAGGGGTTGACAGAAAGCACCGACCTAGAACCGGTGTCGATGTTGACTGCAGCGGAGATCAGGATCGACATATATTGCATGGATTTGAACTTACCAGTAAAAGGTCTAGCAGGAGTACCGATCCAGATGGTGGTATACCACATCATATTTTTGAAATTCGTCAAACTAGCGCCAGCGCCAGCGCGCTTCAAGTTTAGAGGTTCAGACTCAATCCTTTTCACAGCAAGGGGGTGCGGAGTTCCCGTAAATTTTTCATAATTTTCGAGGCCACGCAGAAACTTGCTATATATAAAAATGATCCCTTAGCGCATGCAATGTCAGATGGTATGACGTACGTCTCGACTGATTCGACGTGCGAGTAAAGTGCGCTTAAATCGACGGTGTTATCGGCCTTTAACAGCGACGGGTATTTGGTGAGGGGAATGATCGTCCCGTTGGTTTTCCAGTCCAACTCAGCCATTGCGACTGTGAAGACAGCCATCGCAACGATCGGCATGAAGATTGTGAGGCACATTCCAAACAGGTGGGAATCGACAGAAACTAAAGCGAGGACTTGCTGGAATTATGCTGACCTTTATTGTAGTATTGGAAGGATCCAGTGGGGTATCAATCGTGGACTCCAACTGAACAAATGATCAAACTGATGAATGACGGGGCTATTACGGCATGAGGCCCGACTGAACACTTGAGGGCATGAAAGAAAGAACAAAAGGTGCAGTCTGGCGTTTGAGATCTGATTCATCGCGTCTACCAACTATACCCAAACCTTGATGAGTTTGATTGTGGATACGGCGGAATTAATACCAGCGAATTGTTTCACATTTAACGTACTTAGTGGGTGCCAAATATATTGGATGGCTCGGCAGTCCTGGACCGCGTCGGACAGCCTGTCGAACAAAACCTATGATAAATTTCAGCATCTATCTCATTTACAGAAGGAATGTCATTGCGAAGACGCGCCCATTCAAACAAACACAGAGACATGCAGTCCTGGTCATACTGATGAAATGCATGACCATCAGATGTTCAAATCACTGGCAATAACATCAAATGAGATAGGATGATCAGTGAACGTTGAACCTCCGAGAAAATGATGACAGGATGAAATTTGCCAGTGCAAAGCCGCAACAGGCAAATCTGATAATTCTGGACACTGGCACCATACAAAAAGGTAAATCAATGATGACAACAACATTTTGACGCACACGAGTATTGCCGTCAGCGAGTAGGATGGACAACTTGAATTCCTGGACCCTTTTGAGGGGTCCGGGTTTACCCATGGCCGGAACGTCTTGGGAACGTCCGTGTGGTTCCCGGAACGATTTGTAGCGTGGCCTGTAGATGACGCGGACGGGCGAGCTCGGCCCCTGGAAAAGATCAATCTGCCTTTAGTATGACAAGGTCTGAGACTCACAGCGTGTGCGGCAAAGCTTTTTCCTAATGCTGACGGCCATTGAGATAGTATGAACGACTGCCTTCCTACCTCAGAGTCTGCCTACGGGAGACTAGAAGGGAATGGTCGTGGTCGTGCGAGCGCCGCTGAGTGCCTTTTTTTTAACAATGTCTGGGCAAGAAACTCAGAGTCGAGGCAAGTTGAAGTTAGTCACCTTAGCTGTATCATCGTTTCACATCATTTACATAGAACTACTACCCTGAAGTTGTTTCAAAAGTCATCTCATAACGTCACCACCATTCGATGCCACTTCCCCAGGAGAACAAGGAGTACAGCACCAAAGAGTATTGGTGAGCCTGCACAAAGCTATCCTCCCCTCGAATACCTCCCGATCCTCCGATCGAGCAGGAATTCGAGATACTCCAAGTACGTCCTACCACCATGGTCACGCGTATTCTCGCGCTGGATGACTGTCGTGAGACAGGGAAGACGCAGACAACTCCTTTGACTGGTTCAAATCCTACGCCGATCTCGCCGACCACATCCGTATCTTGATCCCCAACAGGAACACTCGAATATTGATACTCGGGTGCGGAAACTCCAAGTTTTCGGAAGACGTAGGCGAACACTTGAGCACCTTGTTTTACTCGCGGGCGTTGACGCATGATTATCCCTAGATGTGGGAGGACGGGTACAGAAACATTGTCAACGTCGATGTCCGTCCGTCTCGACGGCCAACCCAGGGCTTGACTCCTGTTCTCACATGCTTCACAGTACTCGGCGACAGTCATCGAGCAGATGCGGGCTCGTCATGCCGAGCTTCGACCAGAAATGGAGTGTACGTGCCACGTATTGGATGATTCGTAGTGTGACCCTATGCCCATGGCGTTGCTGCAGGGCATGAGATGGACGTACGAGCCTTGTCGTTCGACGATGCTTCTTTCGACATCGCGATAGATAAAGGTCGGGCTGATCCTGCATCTTAGTTGGCTCTAGCTCAACCTAACCTACGTCACACAAAGGAACCATGGATGCAATGATGGCGTCGTCTACTGATGTTTGGGTCCGTGCGCGTATGACGTTGTCCCAAATACCAGACTGAAAGCGTGTAGAATCCTCCGGAAGAAATCGTCAAAGACTGTACTGCTGAAGTGTCCGAGGTGCTCAGGTGCCGTTCGAACCTCCCCAGGATCTTCGCTTGACGAACAATGCTCACCATCACTTGCCTTGCCCATAGGGTCCTTCGGCCATCTGGCGCCTTTCTCTATGTTACGTTCGGTCAACCTCACTTTCGCAAAAAATTTCTTACGGGCCCGCATTCTCTTGGAGCTAGGCTGGAAATAAAAGAGCTTGGAGAGTCTTTCCATTATTACATGTATATTTTGCGCAAAATGGCCTACTAGATTGGATGCTGAACAACCCGTCTTTGTATTAGACTTGTTGCAGTAGACTGTGACTATCGATGGTATGCATGGGTTCAAGTTGTATGGGATACCACCAGGAAAATCCAGATGTGTCGGCCTTTACTTCTCTGCAAAAACATGAAGCGGGATCGGAGGGCACACATAGGCCTCCGGGAATCCCTACCTGGTTGCCACAAAACACTCTTAACAACGGTCTCTACCAGAGGATGTAGACTTGCCTCGATGTTTGACGTCTCGTGCAATTTTTGTGAGTCGAACCTTTGAGCTTATCATCACTCCAGTTTGCCTTGTTCGGGAAGTGGATTCAAGAAGCCCGGTGTCTCCTAGAAAGAAGCGGGGCGAGTGATTCGGAAATCTCATGTGTCCAGCATGGCGAGACAGCCTCTCAATGGAACGAGGGTCATTGCGTGCTTCACGCAGAACACTGCTGAGAGAATGCGCTCCAACGAGCTTGGGGTACAGTAGGCGTATCGGTCATCTCTGATTCTGCTAACCTGCGTCGTGGACCGCGTATGCATAGCCCACCCTTGGGGCAAAAGGTGGGGGGGAATGCCCAGCCGAGAACTTCCTGTTCGCCGGGTGGCTCCTAGGCGTGTCCCCGCCTCTTCAAGAACAACTCGGCAAATCTCCAAAGGGATGGAGAAGCATGGTGCGTTTGCAGAAATAGTCATGTGAGCTGAGATACGTGCCGAGGTCAACGGTGCTCTCAGGGATATGGGTAATATCGGTGAAATGCTATGATCGAGAATCGTATGGAATGGTGAAATTCAACGGTTCAATAAAGAGCTGAGATTTTATTCGTTTGCCCTTGAGATATACATATGGGTATGCACAACGAAGATGCTAGCCATGTCATATCTGGACACATGCGAGATCAACGGATCGACTTGGAAAGTCGAAAGATCATGCTTGTCAAGCAAGTTGCACTTGGTCTTCATGATTCTTCAGGGGAATTACACCGTTAATACCGCTTGCCCCTTCTCCGTATCATCGGCGTCCTGATATAATGATTCCTGTCATCACTGAGGAAAATGACCACAAGTGTGAACCTCGATGATGACTAAAAAAACATCACAAATCTACCTTCATCAAAATAAGAACTTGACGTTCTTGTAGAACGCCAGCATGGGATTCTCCCCGTTCTTCAGTCTGGTCCTGTCTAGGTCGCCATACGTCTCCATGAATTCTGCGTGGCTAAAAACGCTACTCCTTCTTTCCCCCACAGGGAGTCCACTCGCGGACTTGACACCGTCGACTGGCGGGCGACGAGACACCGGAAAGAAGAAGTGTGAATCGAACGAAGGGGGAGGTGAGCTGTAGGTAGAAGGTGACAAACGCGTATTCCTCGGATGAAATGGATCATCGCCAGCACCAAGTTCGAGGACGCATTCATACATATCTCGCAGTTGCTCAAACGCGGTGGGGAACAAGATGTCAAAGTAACCCTGGCGGACGAAGATCGTTTTACAGGGTACCATTGTCCCGCGCACGCTCGTCTGCACAACAGGCGCATTTGCGCCTGGTACTGTATCGGGCAGCGAAGAGAAGTCCGTGAGAAGGAGACGATGACGGGGGAAATGTGCGCGGAGCAGACGCAGAAGAGAAAGTTGACGTGTAGGTATGTAGTCCGGGGGGGATAGGTTTGGTGCCAATGGAAGGGATGCATACACTCTTCTCAAGGGTGAAGTACGAAGGTACCAGGGCAGATGAGGATGGCGCTTTATGCGTTGACGAAGGGAAAGAAACGAAGCGATGAGGGGGTCCGTGATTTTGGAGTAATACGGTATGAATTCGCCCTCCGCGTTGATAGCGACCAAGCCCTGGAACGGCGCCAACGTACGAATGTCGTATCGCACAAGGTCATGAGCAAAGTTGTCCACAACTTCAGCAGCAAGGACATAACACGGTGCGTGCTCTGTCTTGGTCCAGGAAAAAACACTCCGATGTTCGACATTCGCTGTGTTTTTATGGCCTGCGCGACGCAAACGAGTCCGTTGAGCCATTGCGAGTGGGGCGCTGATCTCGATGATAGTGTAGACCGTGCGATCATAGACTTCCGGATAGTGAGCACGCAGATAGTCGAGAATGTTCAACGCCAAAGTGCCGTTTCCAGCCCCGAGCTCGTAAATCTTGAAATCTTCGTAAGGGAAGTATTTCAGAAGATATTCAGAAACAAGACATTGAGCGATGGCTTGACCGTACCATGGCTAGAATACCTTTAGCAATGGAGAGACGAGGAAGCGAGCACACCCACCTTGAATAGCTCGGTAGGTGTATGCCAAATTTGCGTACCAGGACCATCAGTCTCTGACAGGCTGCCACACTCTACGTAGCGGCGCGCGATAGCTGCCTCAAACTGCGCAGTGTCTTTGAAGCTGTTGAAGTCGAATCCCTCGTTTTCTTCTTCAGGCGCGGTGAAGATGGTCGCTTCCTTGGAGAAATAACCGTAGTGTGGGTTGTAGAGTGAGTCTTCGATAAAGTCGCGTACGAGCATGCGAACACGCGTCGGTGGAGTAGTACAGGACTTGGCCAGGTCATTTGAGGTGACGAGCGGGTAGGAAAGGTATTCCTGGGAGACATCCGCAGAAAACGGGACTTCCGGGTTGAAATTGAACTTTTCCTTGTCGATTTTGCGGGGTGGTGGTCTTTCTAACCAGTGAGTCGAGGACGTTGTAAAATGAGCCTTGAGGCTTCGTCGTCGTTGACAACAACGCCGAGCTTGCCTCAGCGTCGTCGGAAGCATGGACGAGTGTTGACAAGCTCGTTGAGCGCAACGGGAAAACTCAAACGCGTCTGGAACCGAATCTCAAGCGCGACGTCACACACATCTAATCAATCTCTTGATCCAACATTTTATCCTTCTAGATCTGTTCTCTCAAGATGGACGCGGTCGAACGCAATGTACGCTCATGGATAGTCTCCGAGAAAAACATCGAAGTCGAGAGACTCGTTGCAGGCATGTACTATCTCGCAGATCTCGTCGGCGTCTCCTTATTTCATCATGTGCGACTTCTCCAGGTATCTCGTCAGGAAGCGTCACTATCCTCGACATTGTCAAGGCTCTTGGCGAGTACTTGACCTCGGAAGAAGATCATATCCGGACTAAGGGTATGTCTGCAATGTAGCGATCGACCTTTGTTTGACATATGCTCAGGTGTGCAGCTACTCTCTTTGGTGATCGAGCAGTGCCCCAGGGACAAGCTCAATGGACAGGCAGGTGTGTCCGTTTGTGAATGTTAGCTTCCCACTCCTGAACATGAGAGCCTCTAGTCCGAGTTTTGGCTACATTCTACTGTTCCAAGCTAGAGGACACCGAAACAATCACGCCGGCGCTTAGCGGACTCTCTCATCTCGTCAAATTCCCCTCTTTTTCAACCCGTGAGGTTTCCGATGTTCTTTCAGCGTACGTTCGATGCCACTGCCTCTCCTGCGTGTAATTCATGTCTCTATTGATTAGAATCTTCCAGCATGTTAACATGCGATCATTGGTGCAATCCACCCGGTTTTATGTCTATAGTGTTATAGAGGTTGTCTTGAATGCGCACCGGGACCATCTCAAAAGCATAGAAGATAAATTTCTTTCGAGTTATGCTGCTCTGGCATCTGGAGAAAAAGATCCTCGTAATCTCCTTATCGCGTTCAAGATTTCCCGCACAATTCTGACAGAATTTGATATATCGAAGCATGTCGAGGTAGGTGAACGGCTCAAGCGATCACAAAGAATACGAATGTCACCTTACCTGAATCAGGATTACTTTGACATCACCTTTTGCTACTATCCGATTACCTTTCGTCCTCCCCCAAACGATCCATACGCCATTAGCACTGATGATCTCAAAGATTCACTCAGGTTTGTTTTCTTGTTTTCTTTGTTTTCTAATCGCCAATTTACCTGTGAGATGGACACACACTTGATTGCGCCATTCGCACCTTTGAACAGAGCATGTCTCTGTGCAACTCCTGCTTTTGGCCCCCCTGGGATGACTTTGTTCCTCGAAAAGCTTTCCATCGCACCATCAGTGATCAAGGTTCGTTTGTGTCTCTACGATGACTACAGCAGGGTCTCATTGTCACAACATGTACAGCGGGACGTTTTACAAACAATGGCTGTTTGTTTTCCTGCTTATGGGACTAGCGTAGCAAGGGAGTTTGGACGGAAAGTCTGGAGTGCGCTGAAACTTGAGGTAAGCATTCCGATGCTTCAACTCACTACGTAAACAGACCACGTCCCAAGATCTTCCAACCTACGGATTCTTTGACAGAAGAAATAGCCTTGGATACCTTGCGCGCTTTCCTTCGCTTTATCCCCCCGATTCTGTCAGATGATACCGACGATGCCATCATTATGGTGCTTGAAACGATTTGCACCGATTCCCTTGATGCCATTGGGAAACCCGAGAAGGATCAAGCGAAAGCGGGAATCAAAGTCTTGTGTACATTTCTCGATGTATCCTGTACGTCGATGATCCGTTCAGCCGTGGATTGATGATAGGAACTGATTTAAAGCCCACTAGCAAATATCGGAGATAAAGCGATCAAAGATGGAATTGATAAACTCACTGGACTATTCCATGATCCAGAGGAAGCGTCAAATCGAGCAGCAGTAATCATGCTCATGACCGACCTCCTTAACGCTTTTGTAGCTCTGGTAACCTCGGAAGCCTCGACTACGAGTGAAGATCCGTCAAGGGGAAGTCACTTGCTTATATCTTCGTTTCTGACTTCCCGCAAGGATGTTATACTCGGGGCGTTGATCGCAGGATTGAAGTCTTCTTCGACATGTTTGCCCGCGGTTCACGGACTAACAAGTCTTATACGTCTACCCACTCTCCTGACGGATCCTGAGCTTGGATACATAGTGCATGAAGTTGGGGAGTTTGTTGGGAAGGAGCCTGATGAGGTTGAGGATGTTAGGTATGTGGAACTATATACTCGGGTTACCTTCTGTTGGTGTATACTGATGTTGTCCCAGCTCTGATGTCCTCTCACTACTGTCTTCAATCGCCCTGAGGGCTCCGCACCATCTCGCAGATCAAACTCTCCCTGCACTCTTTGCCAAGCTTCCTGACAAAGCACCCTCCAGTGATGCTCACTCTGAGCGTATGGGGTACTGGCGTGCTCTCTGTGCTCTGAGCACGCTCTGCGTGCAACCAACCCTGTTTGAAATCCTAGTCATCCGACTTACTGCCAAGCTGAAGTCACTTCACTCCCTACGTGCATCATTGAGAACGTTGCCCGCGGGAGCGACGGCTGAAGAAACTGACCATGGTGCTGCATATGCACATGCACTTCTCCTAACCCTTGCAAACACACTCACAGCGAAAGTTATCAAAGGACGTCCTGATCCAGACGTCCCCAAGTATGTTGACCAACTGCTCCCTCACCTTTTCCGACTCTTCCTCGAGGATGCGGTATCGACTGAAGGAGGAATCTTCGAGGATCAAAGAATACTGCTTGTTGGCGCGCGGATTGTGAAGTTAGTGGTGGAAGTGCTATCCGTTGAGTATGTTATTTGTTCCCCTGAAAGCCCCTGCATTCACGGTCGAGCGCAGGCAGCAACATAAGTTCGTCGGAGGAGTGACTTCAGCTTTCCTTGACCACGATATTAAAGCCGTTACTGGAGGAGAATCTCTTTCCTTCGTAGAGGAGTTCAATCCAAGTTGTGTTGGTGTAGTTCTTTCTCTCTATTGACCGAGATATTGACTGCTGCACAGGCATCTGCTAGCAAGCGTCAGCGAGACACAATGATTCTTTTTTCAGCGGCGCATGTACCTGTCCGCAAAGAGGTACGCACTTTGTTTTCATGGACTCACCCAACATTCCCGAACCGTATCTTTCCAGGTAGTGGTTATCCCCGACGCTCACGGGCAAACTTTCCTATCGCGATTCCTCGTAACTCTTGTTCCGTGGTGCATATCACCCGCTTACAGCACCCTACAAATTAGGGCTGCATCCGAGCTATTTGCGACCCTGGTGAATAAATACACCAATGGTGTGTGGCCGTTTACTACATGTGACGTGCTTATACTTAACTTTACACGTAGATGCTTCCGATTTCCTGGATTATATGCTAAATTCTTACTGTCCGTCCACTTTCAGTGATCCCCACGGTCCTGCAGAAGATCGGCGCAGAGGCATTGACAATTGGGTATCTGTAAGATTTCATTTGAACCGCCAATTCATCTTGGTTTACTGAAATCATATTTCAGATAAGTAGAGGACTAATAGTCCGATCACATCCCTTGGCGTCATCGTTTATCGATAAACTCCTCAATCTTCTTGATGACGAAGTCGTAGGCTGGGATGCAGCCCGTGCAGTTGGGGCATTGTTCACAGATGATGAAGTTTTGACTAAACGTAATGGTGCTGTAATAAAGGTAGGCGGGAACCACCCTGAGAACCCCAGAAAATGCCCTGATCTAAGATTTAGATTCTCCACGTCCAGAGATATTTCAATGTCGTGCTGCCGAAGATATTAGACGGTGTCAAAAGAGTCGATGGTATGATCAATTCTTCCCGTTTCATCAGTGTGGTTCTCTGACGACTGAACCCAGGAACGAAACGAGAGAACGCGTATATCATTGCTGTCGCGTCTCTCGTCAACGCAGTGCCGAGGTCGCTGTATGAAACACAAATGCCTACCGTGCGTCTATTTCTGCTACGAATTATACTTGACCTATGTTGTTGATCCATAGCTTGTGCCTCTACTACTCCGAGGACTCGAAGTTACAAATCATGAAATACGATGGCAAATCGTCGAGACATTCTCAAAGAACATCGATACCTTATCGGACGACAAACTACTGTCGACGTACGCTTCAACACTCGTGATTGCCATGCTCAAAAATTGCGTAGTCACGGACATGCCAGAGCATGTGAGCGATGGGAATCTACATTGTATTCCATCACTCATGCGATACGACGTATAGAAAGTTCGTATAGCAGCGTTGAAGCACCTGGGGCTGTTGCCCGGTGCAGTACGCTACGACCTGCTTCACCCATACAAGTCCCGCGTTGTGAAGGAACTTGCAAGGGCATTGGACGATCCTAAAAGAGCAGTGCGAAAAGAGGCAGTGGACGCTCGGTTCGTCCTCTTTTGAATTGTACAAGTTGGTGACTAACGACGATCCGACTTGAATTGATAGGACAAAATGGTGAGTCTTCCAACGTTGATGCGGCAGTGCAAGATCAATTTGATTAACAATTGGGTAGGTATAAGTACAGCGGTTAAGCCATTGCTCCGATCTACGAGACGAGGGGAATAATTGACAGATGCAGGACAAATGATAAATGTAGGGGCAGCACTAGTACTGTCATGCATGTATGTACTACATACTGCCTAGTACTGTAAATAATGCGGCGTGATCGACTTGAGGTTTAATCGCCGACTGAAAAGGGTGGCAGTGACCGGGCAAGCCTGTTCCGTCGTCCTTCAATTGCGGTCACCATACTGTACTCGCGTCATTATGTGGGTCAGTGTATTTAGGCCTCTTCGACATTAGACTTTGATTGATCACTCGATCTTCAGACCGAACATCGCAATCCCGAAGGTCGAACTTATTGGTTCAACACAGCAAGTCGTGAAAGCGTTTGGGAAAAGCCAGACGGTAAGCACCGATCATATCATTGGTCAACTACCATCTCAACTGTATCGCAGACCTCAAAACTCCTTTCGAGGTTGGATTCTCTATGTTTGGTCCATGATTTTTACTTATGTCTATATCGCAGCGTGCTTTGACGCAGACGAAATGGAAGGAATACTTCTCGGGCGGAAGGAAATATTATTATCACGTATGTCCCATTCGTCTATCGCCTCGCTTTGACTCGACATTTAACTATATATATGTGTCTAGACTGAAAGCAAAGAGTCCAAGTGGGATATGCCAGATGAACTCCTTTTGCTTCTAGAGAAGGTTGAGAAGGAGGCTCAGGGTAGCCAGCTCGTGCTGGCCAGTAGCATGTAAGGCTGTTCTTTTGTGTTGCATTGGCTTGTGTAACGATTTTCCTTTTAGTCCCGCTGCGGCGCCCCCTACCGCCCAGAATGCCACTGACCCATCCACTGACCCTGCTACCCCAACCTCAACGAACCTCGCAAACGGCACGAATGGCACAGTTGCACTCCCTGGTTCGGCTCTTCCCTTTTCTTCGGGAAGCATTCTTCCCGCACGACCAAACCTCCCTGATGATCCACTGATCCCACACAACGGCTTTGCAACCTTTGAAGAGGGTGAAAAGGCGTTCATGCATCTGTTGAGGAAAGCAGGTGTTGATGCAGATTGGAGCTGGGACCAAACTATGAGGGCTATCATCACCGATCCTTTGTATAAAGCGCTGAATACACTCGCCGAGAAAAAAACAGCTTGGCAAAAGGTTGGTGGTCGTTCTCTCTTTCTGGTTTCTTTCCTGTATCATTTTCTCTGTCATCGAGAGGTTCTGACGATTGGGATCACAGTTTACTGATGGACTGCGTGCGAAAGAGGAAGAAGAGAGAGAAGCCCGATTGTCCAAGCTACGTCCTGCAATAAGGAATATGCTCAAAGGAAACCCCAACGTCTTTCATTACACAACATTTGCCACAGCTGACAAGCTTTTCTCTCAACATCCGATTTGGCAGCATGCTAAGATCGAAGCAGAGAGAAAACTTGTATTCGATGAATATGTCTCAGAACTCAAACAACGTGAAGTGGTGCGTGTCCGTTTATGTCACTGCCACGTCCGTCCTCGCCGATTGTGCGATGTTAATTTCCGAGTCTAGCAAGAAACTAGGGCATCTCGAGCTCGTAGTATATCCAAGATCGTGACCCTTTACAAAGAGCTAGGCGTCGATGTACTTACACGATGGCGCAAAGCTCATGAACTAGTCGTCGAGTCAGACGAATGGAAGAATGATGAAGAATTGCGAAAACTCCCTACGCTGGACATACTACTGGCGTTCGAGGACTACAGTAGAGTCAAAGAACGCGAGTTCGAAGAGCAAACGCGGCGCGCACAAGTGGAGAAGATCCGTACAGAAAGGAAAGCGCGGGAAGCATTCAGGGTAAATGATATGATTATTATATTGAGTGGCTTGAATCTGTTCTAACCCATGACAGGCTCTCCTCGGAGAATTGATTGATGCAGGAAAGGTCAAGGCGCGCTCCAAGTGGCGCCAGGTTTACCCTACGTTCGCTTTAGATGAGCGATATCTCAATCTCCTCGGAAAGCCCGGTTCCAACCCGCTAGAACTTTTTTGGGATGTCGTTGATCAGCTCGACCAAAAGCTCGATGCGAAGATCGCCGCCGCTGAAGAATCCATCCGTCGAGTAGAGGTGCCAAATGAATCTCCGGAGGATGCAGCCAAAGTTGCTGTAGTCAACGCGCAATCGACTCTGGAAGAGTTTGTGAACAGGGTGAGAAGGGATCCTGAGTCAAGCAGGAAGTTAAGTGAGGATGATCTTGTGGAGGCATTCCGCTGCGTAAGCAACTCAGTCGACCTATTTCTTTCTAACTGCTTAGCCGTGTTTAGTTACACGACCAAGCCGTCAAGAAGCAGCAAGACGAGAAGCGACGGTATGAACGCAAGCAAAGACACCTCCAGGATGATCTGCGCTACGCACTCAAAAAACTTCCTGACACCATCGATATTAACGTATCATACGAAACCGTAGGTCTCCCGTTCGCGTTTGATCATACAACTTTACAGATGTTCCTAGATTGTGCCTCTCATTGAGCATCTTCCAGAGTACAAGGCTATTGAGGACGAAGAAAGCCGTCGCGCCGCCTTCTCCAAGTTTATGAAGAGACAGAAAGAACGCCTTCGGGAAGTTGCATCCGAAGATGGCGCGTCTACCACGAGCAGGAAACGCAAGGAACCGCCTCGTGATGGAGATAGGGATCGCGAACGAGAACGAGACCGAGACCGAGACCGAGACCGCGAACGCGAACGCGAGCGTGACCGTGACCGTGACAGGGATCGAGAACGTGACCGCGAGCGTGACTCGTACCGCGATAAGGGCCGGGACTACGAGCGCGACAGGGACCGCGAACGTGAAAGAGACCGTGTTGACCGTGATCGTGATCGCGACCGCGAACGGGACAGAGACAGGGAGATGCGTAGCTCTCGGCACCATCACCGTGCAGACGATCATGACACACACTCCCGCGACCACGGACACTCAGAGCGGGACAGAGATCGCGACCGAGACTACCGGTCTTCGAAGTACCCGCGTGATGAACGAGATGGACGGGATGACAAACGGCGAGCTCGCCGAAGCTCAGGAGATCATGCGCCGCCTTATGGAAACGAAGATGAAGATGGAGACAAAGGCCGGGAGAAACGCGAACGAAGCAGGGATATAGGACGGGATTTATCAAAACACGAAGATAAAGGGTACAGTGAGAGGGTCGAGAAGGTATGTCTCTCGGTTTCGTTGGGAACTTGTTGCTGAAATATTGTAAAGCGAGCAAGATACGACCCCGAGATTGACGAACCGAAGGAGCAAAAAAGGGATAGATCTCGTAGGGCTGAGACTCCGGAGGAAGGGGAAATATGATGGAACCTTCGTTGTATGCACCACTAACTCGCTATTGACATGATGCCTACAGTTAACTTGTTGGACTTTAGGCTTCGATGGGTCGCCCGTGTCCTATGTCTGTCATATAATCAAAATCATCTTTTTCTAATCAGTCAACGGTGATCACGGGGCAAGGCCTAATGGACAGCTGAGTTGTGGATGATTATGGCCAATATATGAATTTGCAAGGTCATAAATTTTTACTTTATCCCGAGTTGAGGTAAACTCATAAGGATCCGTATTCGCCATGACTGTTTTCTGTTCTATGACAATCCACATTACAATTGAAGCTAGATGCTGAATACAAGAAGATGGAAGAGAAACCCAGCACTGCAGTCGTAGCACGGTGAGTGGAAACTGTATTGTTGGTGTGGATAAGTAATGTGTCAGGATTGGCGGTTTTGTCCCTCGTCCTCCGGCTCTCTTTATTGCATTGAATCTCTGCTCCATCGTGCTCACCCAAAAGCCGACAAGCTGATGAGATAGAACTTGCATGTACATCATAAGTTTAAATAAGTCGAATCCGTTTTCCCTGAGCAAAAAGCTTGTGAAATGAACGTTCTGGTTCGACACATTGACCCGTGCTTAATACGACTAGCATCCTCGTGAGGAATGATTAATGAGTGACTGCGAACGAAGGTACTTGAGTACGACGTGTGTTCGCGAATGGCGAGGTTACGTACAAAAGTGAGGATTTCTAGTATGAGTGGGCACCAACGTTGGCCCAGACAGCCGCAACTATCGCTATAGAACAAACCGAGCGATCCTCTCCCCAAAACCCCGGATATCTTCTAGAAAGATCTGGGGCCAAATTAACCACCCATGCGGACGTTCGAGGCGTTTCTTCAGCTCGCGGGAGGCGTCGAACAGCTGGTCCCCGTTGCCCACCAGGAGGAGGGTCTTGATCAATCGTGAAGGGTAACAGGGATCCAGAAACGAGCGGATCCATGCGTGCGACGCCGGACTCGCCGACATACGTGCTCGAGGCGTGTTCGTGCACGGCCAGATCGACGTCGTCGTTCTCCGCGAGCGTCTTAGCGTAGTCACTCAGATCGTTCGTCTGAATCGAGGCCGGCGCGATGGCGATGACACCATGGGGACGCGGTCTTCCGGACTGCAGGGCGAGGTGGGTCAATACGACGGCTGTGCAATTGGAGGTCAGTAAGTGCGTTAGATGGGCGTTCGAGTACTGACCATGGTAGCCCCCTGCGCACGACGATGTCGGACGCCTTGTATCCCTTGCCTAGGACGTACTAGTCGTAGGCAGCCACGATGTCCTGGAGGGCTGCGGGAAATAGGTTCTCGGGAACCCTGGCTAGGCGGTAGCTCGGCGCGATGAGCACACACTAGGCGGCTTTCAACTGCGAGGCGGTCGCACGGAGTAGCTGGACGTAATATCGGGTACTAAAGAATGCGATCGTGGGGTGGCCGGTGACATTGCCTCCGCCGTGGATGAAAAAGATGACGCGGGTATTGGCGATATCTTGAAGGTCCTGTGAGCCCCAAACCGAGTCCGTAATGGCTTCCAATTAGGGCGTATCCTTCTGGTCTGGTGACCAGCCCGTCTATGAGGTTGCCGCGTTGAGAGGCAAACCGTCGCGAATGGAAGTTGTAGGCGAAAGCCGATCCCCCCCTTGAAGCTTGAAGCTTGAATCTTGAATCTTGGCACGCACAACGAACGCTCATTCATGAGTAGCTTCCCGTTCAGGCAAAACGTCCGAAGGATGACAGACCCTGTCAGAACGCGTGGGGATGGCCGCGGTCTGCGAACGAGGTAACGTGGGACCGCGTACTACAGTCACCAGACACGATCTAACACCACCGGTCAGGTGACTATATGCGCCGTGAATCGCAATTTGCTAGGTCAGGATCTTCAGATGTGTAAGGCGCCACAACAGGCGAGAGAGCCACGCCGGGTGACACGTTGCATGCATCCACAAACCTTTTTCACGGAGATGCAGTCGGGTGGCCAGGTATACAGTGTAAGGCCTAGAAGGTAAACCGCCCGTGCGTGAAATTTAACCACCGAGGGAGGCAACCTGCGTCTTGTAAATCTCGCCTGGGGAACTTCGGGCTGGTGATAGTCTGCGTGTGAACTTCAAGTCAGCTTGCCCGCCCACTAACCTGTGTCGTTCCCGAACTGCTGCTACATTCAGAGCAGCTTGACAAACGCAGAGACTCAATACTGGCGTCTGCAATGAACAAATGGAAAGTAGTTGGTCATTAAAGTGGTGCTAATCAATAAACAGGGGAATTATGGGCTACGAAGACAATGGAAGGTTGGTGAACTGGATTGGCCCAACGCGTAGACGGGTGTAGGGGTGCTTGTTCTTGATGGTTTTTTGATACCCCTTTCTCCGCTTTTTCTTGACAATGACCTCCATTTTTCCCTTGGTATGCTCTATCACGGTGGCCTCCACTTTGACGTTATTGCGCGGGATAAGTGGGTCGCCTCGAAGGGTGTATTCACGTGATCCGATTTCATGTATGTCACGGAGATGGAGTATATCACCCACGCGGACGTCCTTGAGGTGAGGAACGGTGAGGACGTCGCGTGCAGTTAAGATGTATTTTCTTCCGACCACGGAAGCGATGACATATTGGGACGGTTGGGAACGGATGAGGTTGAGTGCTTCGGCGGCTGAGCCCGACGCGGCAGAGTGGAAAGAGGAAGAAGCGACTTGACACGACACGGTTGAGCAGACGCCGAACAAGACGAGTGGAACTTGCTCACCTCGAGAAAGCCAACTGCGAACGGCCAACATATGGAACTTGCTAAGAAAAGCGTGACAGAGTAATATGTGTGTGACACAGTGTTATTCCGCGTCGCGCCGACTCTATTTTTGATCGGCGATTCAAAGATATAGTTTTTGGTCGTTTCCGAGAATTCCCTACTCCTTCATCCTCACCTTTGCCTCTCCCGGACAATGCATAGAATCGCACTACGAAACTCGGTCCGCAAGGTCTCTTTGGCCGCTGCTCCCAAGGTTAGTTCTCTACCTTTTTTCTCATTCACTTTTCCAACATTTTTTTCAACCGACTAGAACTGCGCTCTACCGTCGCGCACATATGCAACCGCCAAGCCTGGTCTGTTTTTCTTTCTTTCTTTATGCTACAGTACACTTAATGGTTGGTTCTCTGTGCCCGCGTTTTCCTATTTGCAGCTGCGTCCGAGGTTTCCTCAATATTGGAGTCTCGCATCTCAGGCTCGGCCGTGGGCGGAAACGTCGAAGAGACCGGTCGCGTTCTGAGTGCGTTCATTTTCCAGCTCTTCCTCTCAACTATGATATGAACTTTTTCTTCAGGCGTCGGTGACGGTATTGGACGCGTCTGGGGTCTCAAGAACGTTCAAGGTACAGTGTTTCCCATTTCACTCGTTTATAAATAAACCGTAACTTGTATGCAGCCGAGGAGATGGTGGAATTCTCTTCCGGTGTGCGCGGCATGTGCTTGAACTTGGAGGCAGACAACGTCGGTGTTTCCATCTTCGGTAATGACCGTCTCATCAAGGAGGGCGACACCGTCAAACGCACTGGTCAAATCGTCGATGTTCCTGTTGGCCCATTGCTTCTTGGTCGCGTCGTAGATGCTCTCGGCAACCCCATCGATGGAAAGGGTCCTATTGAAGCTGCCGAGCGTCGCCGTGCTTCTCTGAAGGCTCCCGGTATCCTTCCCCGTCGTTCCGTCAACCAGCCTATGATGACCGGGCTCAAGCCTATTGACGCTATGGTTCCCATTGGTCGTGGTCAGCGTGAGCTCATCATCGGGGATCGTCAAACTGGTAAAACCGCTGTCGCCATCGATACTATTCTCAACCAAAAGCGTTGGAACGAGGGCAAGGACGAAGACAAGAAGCTCTACTGTGTTTACGTTGCCATCGGTCAGAAACGTTCCACTGTTGCCCAGCTCGTCAAGACCCTTGAGGAGAACGACGCTATGAAGTACACTATCATCGTCGCTGCTACCGCTTCGGAAGCTGCACCTCTGCAGTACCTTGCTCCGTTCTCTGGCTGTGCCATGGGTGAATGGTTCCGTGACAACGGCAAACACGGTGAGTAAAGGCGATACACGTGACGTATACATTCTGACATCATCTTGTAGCTCTCATCATTTACGATGACTTGTCCAAGCAGGCTGTCGCGTATCGTCAAATGTCTCTCCTGCTCCGTCGCCCCCCCGGTCGCGAGGCTTACCCCGGTGACGTCTTCTACCTCCATTCCCGTTTGCTCGAGCGGGCTGCAAAGATGAGCGAGAAGTTCGGTGGCGGATCCCTCACCGCCCTTCCTATTATTGAAACCCAGGGTGGAGATGTTTCGGCATACATTCCTACTAACGTCAGTCCATTCAATCATTTATATCGTCATGATATTAACGCCCTCTGCCTCAGGTCATTTCCATCACGGATGGTCAAATCTTCCTGGAGGCTGAGCTTTTCTTCCGCGGTGTCCGTCCCGCCATTAACGTTGGTCTCTCTGTCTCTCGTGTCGGCTCGGCTGCCCAGACGTGAGTCCTGTGCTGTAATGTTCTCCAGCTGTTTCACTCGCTCATGCCTTTATAGCAAAATCATGAAGAAGTTTGCTGGCTCTCTGAAGCTTTACCTCGCCCAGTACCGTGAGGTGGCTGCTTTTGCCCAGTTCGGTTCTGATCTCGATGCTTCGACTCGCTTCTTGCTGAGCCGTGGTTCCCGGTTGACTGAACTTCTCAGTGCGTATTCTCGTTTTGGGGTAGAAGTGGTCGTACTTACGGATGCTTTGAAGAGCAAGGCCAGTACCAACCTCTTGCAATGGAGGTCCAAGTGCCGATCATCTACGCCGGTGTCAACGGCTTGGTGCGTAATTGTGCTTCTTGCGAGGGCCTATTGTCTGATCCCTCCTTTAGCTTGATTCCATTCCCGTCGACAAGATCACACAGTGGGAGGCTGAGTTCAGGTCACATTTGACGAGCTCGCAAACACCTCTACTGGAAGAGATTTCGATTGGCAATGTTACCCCCGACTTAGAGGCGAAAATCAAGAAGGTCGTTGAAGACCACGTTTCTTCCTTTACCTCATAGAGATTTTTGGCGATGACACATCCGCTTTGGTTTGGGGACGCGTTGACAAAAAGTACCATCACTTGCTTATCCCGTAGTCTTCATGTCCTGTGATACCTTTGGCGAATGCTATCATTATTTCGCAGAGCGACACGTTTCCAGGTTCCTTCAAGGCGTTCATGTAACCGTTAGCACCCAATTACGTGTCACTCCACTGACGTCGCGGCGGAGAATTCTGCGCCTCGAATTCCACACCGATTTCCCGATTTCGTGCTAGCGGCCAAACTCGTGTCTATGTGGGACTTGCGAGGCTGCAAGTACCACCGATGAAATTGAAGGGGGAAAAGAAACAAGGTAGGAAAAGCTCAGTCTGTGGAGTCTGATGCTGCGTCAAACTCTTCGTCCTCTTCGTCCTCAAAGTACTCGTCGTTCTCCTCATCCATCGACTCTTTAAGCTGTGCAAGCAACGCGTGCGTGTCGGTCGGTCAGTTAGTTTGTCGTCCCCATCATTCGAGGACGACGACCCACCATCTCCAAGAGCTCGTGGCACTCGTTCAGGTGTGCCATGACGATACCCTGGCCTTCTGGTATGTTGCCGTCGCGTCCAATGAACTTGCCGTCCTTGCGCATGGAGTCGATCTGGTGCAGCGCCAGTTGATACTGCAAGAAACTCCGTCAGAAACGATTCACGGTGGTGCGGGGCGCGTCGATGGGGCGTACTGGGTAGAGGTCGCGAGGGCTAAAAGGACCTCCGTGCTTGCACACTTCGTTGAGGCATTTCTTGACCGTCGAAAGCTTGTTCGCCTGGAGGTGTCAATTCGGAATCTCTGCGCACGGGGAGGAACGTGGGACGTACTATCGGCATCAACTCCTCTGATACGGGCTCGCTTGACGACAGCAAGCTATAGATGAGACCATAACATCGTCTCAAAAGATAGAGCAGTACCTGGGGGGAGCCCGGTCGATCGGCGAAGAGAGACGATATGGACGAGCAAGACTCACGTATTGCCCTGGCGGACGGTTTCCGTCTGCGTCCACAAACTTGCCGTCGATTCTCATCTTGTCGATCTCTTGGAGACTGAGGGAGTAGTTGTACAAGTCGGTTTCTCTGAGACTCCATCGATGTGTGAGGACGAGGTTTTCGAGTTCACAACGGAGCTGGCTGAGGCGGTCGTGTATGGGTTTAAGCGAAGTGGCCACGTTCTTGGACTCGTCCTTGGCCTTGATCTGCTGCAGGATGTCGAAGCAGTCTTCCAGAAGAGAGGAGCATACTGCCTGGGAGGCAGGGACGATTCCTCCTGGTCCGAGGAATTTGCCATCGACGCGTTTCCTATAAACGAAGTGAGACTTTGTCTTGGCAAGTGGGTGTCGGGATACTCAACGAGTCGATCTTGCGAAGCTCTTCGGCCAGAGGCTTGAGCTCGGCCTTGAGTGAACCTCCCTTGGCAGCCAGTGCTACTAGTGGCCGTCGTATGGCGACGAGACGTTCGTGAATGGGAATAAGCTCGACGGAGATTTCAGACAAGGAGTCTTGGAGAGACTGCACGATGGCATCTACGAAGACGGCGAGACGTTCGGAATAAATGGTGGGAGGCGAGGAGGACGGAATAGGAAGTTGCGCACCACATTCGTTGAGCTGTCGTTCGAGTAACTTGGTCATAGCCTCTGGATGCTTTCCGCTCTCGGCGTCGTGTTGGACGATGGAGCGGAGCTCTCCTAATCTGCGGTGGAATGGGCCGAGATCGGCTTCGCTGTAGTGACCTGATTCCTCCATATGGGTGATAATTTGCTGAAGCAAAGGGGGGCATGGCGTCAGTACGTGTCTACTGGGTAATCTGCTAAAAAAAGGTCAGGACTAGCGGGCACTGCGGGAACTCGAAATGGATGGCGGTCGAGCGAGCAGTACCGGCGATGGAACGGAAAGGGGGGGGGGGATGGACACTAACACGCATGGAAGCCAGCTGGGAGTAGACGGCGGGACATTCCTTTGTGCGACCTAGGGTGAGATAGCAGAGGGAGAGGAGACTGAAAACGTCTGTGAGGGTAGTGTCCACTCGGTTGTTGTAGGTGGTGTTGTCGTCGCGGATGTCGTTGAGTTTCGTGACTGATCTGTTGTGTTGGGCGGGGATGGGATCGAAGAGTGGAACGGGACGAACCTTGCTTTACGACGGCCTGGTATAGAGAATTTACGACTGATGGTTTGATAAAGTCTGCACGATCTCTCTTGAGGGCTGTGAGCCGGTTCCGGATGCTGAAACGGGTTCAGTCTGGGTAGAGGGTGTGTGATGAGGGTGGGCTCACTTTATGACTGCCTCGAGGATGGGCAGTTCTGATCGAACATTATAAGAATACGAATCCATCTAACTCGCTTTTCTTACCCTCTTGTGCTACCGGAGCAGCCATCTCTCTTCGTTAACTGTTATCGACCGCGATGATCACAAAAGGCAAGCTCGGCTTTTTCGCACGCTCAACCGACATTTAAGTATCCCGCTCGTTCAGTCCCAACAACCGCGACTCTACTCAAACCTCGCTCGACACCGACACCGACACCGCCAAGCAGCACAATGGAAAAGATCAAAGATGTATCTCATTGCCCTTCCTACTAATTTCTCGTTCTTATACACCCCCAACAGAAACTCAACGCCCTCCGCACCGAGGCAGACAACGCCGTCGCACGCGCAGAGGAAGCAGAGGCAAAGAACAAGAAACACGAGCAGACCATCCTTGAGCATGAACAGCAAATTAGCTCCCTCAACGTGCGGATCGATCGTCTCGAAGCCGATCTCGAGAAAGCCGAGTCCCACCTCGCCGAGGCTAAAACTGCCCAGGTAGAGGGTGAGAATTCAAAGACCACAAACGAGGGTCTCTCGCGAAAGATTTCACTCCTCGAGGAGGAGCTTGACGCGGCGGAGAAGAACGTCAAGGAGACGACGGAAAAGTGCGTCGGATCACACCCGTTATCGCATGATCTACCGCTGATCGCCGTCCTAGACTTCGTCAGGTCGATGTCAAAGCAGAGCACTTTGAGCGTCAGGTCCAGCGTGCTGAGCAGGAGCGCGACCAGTGGGAGCAGAAGTACGAGGTATGCCTCCCCGTCGCCGTTATCACCTGGCGTCGCTCTCATACATTCGCTTGTTTCTAGGACGCACTTACCAAGTACAAGGCTTCGCAAGCCGAACTGGACGAGCTCATGAAGAGTATGGAAGGCATTTGAACACCCACCATCTACCATGCTCGTTATGCATCTACTCGTCTCGCCCCTGGCGAGTTCCTTTTGGTCATCTGCAGCGGTCTTACAGATTGTACATCTATTCCTCCATCCGTTACACTCTCTTAATCTACCCGTCATGGAATTTAAGGACATTGATTAGCAATCCGGTCACAAATCTACGATGAATACAGCGACGACGGTGTTACAGCAATAAAGACGATCGACAGCATTACTCGTCACGGAATTTCAGCGAAATAGAGTTGACACAATGACGTTCATCCGCTGCAATGGCTCGTGAGTTGAAGGTTCGAATAAACACGACGCAACCTACTCGGCGTAGAATACCCTTCGCCTTTGAAGACATGCCCCAAATGCCCACCACAGGCAGTGCACGTAATCTCTGTTCTGATCATACCAAGCGAGGCATCCTCATGACGGGTCACAGCACCGGGAACGGCTACGATGAGCGATAAGCAACCAACCATGGCAGACGGACAAATCTCACCATCAAAGAACGCGGGCCACCCGCAGCCGCTCTTGAACTTGGTGGTGCTCTTGTAGAGCGGTGTCCCGCAGCCGGCGCAAGTGTAAGTGCCCTGCTCACTGTGCTTGTCGTATTCGCCAGTCCTCGCAGGCTCTGTGCCTTTCTGACGTAGAACCCTAAACTGCCCCGTCCCGCATTCAGGTTAGATTATGCCTCTTCTCCACCCCACCAGTTGCATACCTGCTCGGGACTCAGTATCGCGCGCCATTCGGACTCGGATTTTTGCGCTGACTCGGCCATTCTCGGGAGGGAGTAGTGAAACGGACGGAGGTTCGTGTGTTGTAGTATGCGTCGTGGAAAGGGGAACTTGATCATCATGATCTGTTGACTGACTTATATAGAGTCCGCGCCAAGATAAGCAAGTAAGCAACTACTGTAATCAGTACGTCTTGTATGAGGCTGTGGATCCTTACCACGTGACCATTCCTGCGGAATTACTACTCAACGCCATCATATCGTGACATTCGACAAGGGGGCTATGACCGCCGCTGTCACCGACCCCGTTTCAAATCAAGGCAGTGACCTCCGGCTTTTCCCCGCACGTCTACGTGTCAAGCAACCTCGCACGGTCGCACTTCGAGGTTGCATTTTCTGCGGGCACTGTCGGGATTATGAACGGTCATGCTAAGCATGGGTTAGTACTCCTAATAGGAATTCGGTACTAAGTAGGTGATGTGGCATTGGAATTTGGAGTACCAAAACGAATGAATGGAATGTGCACAGGCGGCAAGACTACTCTTGCCTACTTTCGAAATCACATACTTACACAGCCAGAGCTTATTTTCCAGCATAGGCTCAGTGGCCGCACGAAAGAAATGAACAAAACAAAAGCCCCGAGAGAGGTTCGAACTGTCTCCAGACGTTACTGGAAGGCCCATCAACAATCCCCATGCTCTTTCTAAAACGGAACGTCGGGTTTCGAGACTACTCGGTTATGAGCCTGCCCACTTTCACCCAGCTGATGCGACACGGACGATGAGAAAGCGTTCTAAAGTTAGGACCTCGGCATATGAGACGGTATGACCCGGAACCAACTGGACGTTGTTTCAAATCAGAGGCCGCTCAACCATCCCTCGGCTCCAAAGCGTGATGGCGATTGTCAACGGCCCGAATAAAGGCCATTCTTTTGGTCACCGGGTATGTTCTTGACTCGGACGACCCTGCCATCTCGGGGACGACGGATTCTGATCTGTATATAAGGTGCATAACGCCCCATCTATGTGCACTAACACGACCCCCATCATGCCTCTGACAGATACTCAACGCAACGCCGTGTCGGTCATGCGGGCCATGTTCAGTCAAGCAAGCCTGTTTACGTACGGTACCGTCGAGTCCTTCGAGCAGCGCGCGCGGGAACCAGTGCCGGGGACCCTCCCACCTGATGTCACAGTTCGCATCGAGATCGCTCCTCCCTCCCCCAACCCAGACCCCATTCTTGAGGGCACCGGCGCGTTGAAGACGCCAGAGCGTGTACCTATGTACTTCTTCTCCCTTGACAGCGGTGAGGCCGACGCCAAATCGGACTCAGACCCGGACGCACAGGACTCCAAGTCGGAGGACATCCTCAACACCCGCGTCATCTTTTACCTGCATGGCGGAGGCAACGTCGTTGGCCACCCCACCCATCAGCCTTTCACGCAATATTACGGTGCTCTGCTTCGTGCCGTTGCCTCACAGTCTGGGAGCAAATCCACATGTGTGCTGATCGCACCGAGCTACCGCCTTGCCACGGGACCTGAGAATGCATTTCCCGCAGCACTCCAGGACATCTTGGCTGCGTACGACTATGTTCTCAGCAAGGGATACAAGCCCTCCAATATCATCATTGCAGGCGACAGCGCTGGGGGTAACCACGGTCAGTGCCTCACCGCCTATAGACTTATTGATTGACATTCTGACCCACCTCATTTTGCACAGCCATTGTGATGACCCACCTCATCCTGCAGTCCGGCAGACCTTGTCCTGACGGCGTTGTTCCCATCGCGCCCTCATCCAAACTCCGAGGGCCTGACGACACGAATGACGAAGCTCAACAACAAGACACCATCGATCAGTCCATGGGCGACAAGATGACGAAGGCCTATATCGGCCAGTCTGGCGTCTCACCTGACTATCCGCTCATCTCGGGGTCCCTTTTGACCTTCTCTGTGGATTGGCCCAGGACGCTCATCCTGGTCGGCGACGCGGACACGCTGCTCAATGCTTCCCGCGAGCTGAAGACGGGCCTCGCTGCGCTCGGGAGGCCCGTCGAACTCGTCGAGTACGAAGAGCGTCCGCATGGGTGGTGGGTTATGCCCCAGGTCTTTCCGGAGGATATCCAGGATTCGGTGGAAAGGATTGCCCGCTTCGTTCTGCAGTGACAGGAACACGAGGTGAGTCTATCTATCGACACATATTGATTCGTTGACCGGAATTATATGTAAATTGACAGCTGGGCTGGGTAGTCACTTCAGAGTAATTTTATCGCTCCTGATAGGACTTGGGTACTGGGTGATATGGCATTGTCGTACTATACCACAAAACGAATGAATAGTGTAACACCAGCAGACTCGGACCCCAATGTTGCCCACCGTCTTATAAGCTGATCTTATTGCATTCCATGCGGTCTGGTAAGCCTTGCATCGATGATGTGAGATATGTCTTAAGCCCCGATTTATAACTACAATATTGCTGCAAAAAATGTTGTCATTTGTACTTGGTATGCCGATTTCTTTTCTTTTCTTTTTTTTTTGGACAAGCGTGGTTATTATGTAGCAACTGACAAGTCTAGTCCTACACAATACGCTAAGGAAGCTCCGGTCCGAGGAAAAATGCTCTTACGCACGCCCCGCATGTGCAGGGGGTGTGGGGCTCTGTACACTACCTGGTGTCCCCGGTCTCGTCAGGGGGCCTTGGTAGCTTGATACCCACTAAAACCTCAAGGTTCGTTGGCCAGTCTGGTGGTAGGGATGCGTTGTCTTGGAGTATGGTATTCCATGTGTGTAGTACTTTCGTACTCGAGAGTGATCTCCTGTTACTTTTTGCCATTCGTCGATCGATATCAAGCCGTGCCGTGATGAGGCGGAGCCATCGTGATGTAATCGCGGTGGGGGGGGCAGGTCAAGTTTCCTATGACATAGTCGCATCGGAGGGCCCAGATCAAATGGGCCGATTCCGATATGAGGATTCGTTTCAGTCGCGCAGCTCTGGGGCGATATTCCCGCAGCCCAGAATCGCGCCAAAGTGGGGTGGGTTCAGGGTATGCCGATTTCGACCAATCATAAGTTAGAAACTGGAGACAACACCAAACACTCACCAAACACTCACCAAACTAGATAGTCTGTACTACGACGTTGATTCAGGCTACCGAAATCGAAATGCCTCGGAGGAAAACGGTCCCAATGCTCCAGTATCAAGGTGAAACAGTTTGGTGGTCAATAGTATGGACACTGCAGACTCATGATGATTCCAAGAAGCCGTGGAATCGTGAGCAGGGGGAAAAAACTCACGAGAAGCCGTGTCCCGCGCAACAATACTGCTGAAACAATCTGGCGAATCCTTTGAAACCTCCCCAAGATTGAGGCCTTGAAACTTCAAATCGGTATGATCCCAGCGCCTTCAAATACAAGTGCAGGATTAGTTCCATTGAAACTCGCTTCTACATGATCTCGGCGACCTCTCGGTAGCGCTACCGAGATCTTCCAACACGACTGCGGGATACAAAACATGTGTGCAGTATAGAGGCGTGCGCGATTCAATCTTTGAATCGCCAAGATCCTCAACAAGGCGTAACCTCTCAAAGTTGTCAGGTAGGAGTCACATCTAGCGACTCATTCCGAAGTAGCCGGCACTGCCTGATATAACTTATAAGAGGCATGCCACATTTTCGTGCATCGGTAGACCACCATCATGCCGCTCTCAGACACGCAACGCAATGCACTAGCAAGAGTGCGTGAAATAATTCGCGTACATTTGTATTTCCATGGCACCCTCGAGTCCGAGTCCGTGGAAGAGCGCGCGCGACGCCCAGCTCCAGAGATCCTCCCACCGGATGTCATGGTGGACATCGAGATCGCCCCTCCGTCCATTCACTCGCATCCCATCTTGCGGAGCACCGGGGTGTTGAAGACTCCGGAGCGTGTTCCCATCTACATATATTCCCTCAGCGATAGCATGGCCTATGCCAACTCGGACTCGGGCTTGGATTCACAGAACCTGAAAGATATCGCCAATACCCGCGTCATTTTTTTCATCCACGGCGGAGGCAATGTCACCGGCCACCCCACGATCGCATTCTTTACCCAATATTACGTCCAGCTACTTCGTACGGTCGCCTCGCAGTCGGAAGGAGCAACCCAGTGTGTGCTCATCGCGCCGAGCTACCGCCTCGCCACGGCCCCCGAAAACGTCTTTCCCGCAGCGCTGCAGGACATTGTGGCTGCCTACGACTACGTCCTTGGCAAGGGGTACAAGGCGTCCAACGTCGTGATCGCTGGGGACAGCGCAGGGGGCAACCATGGTCAGTACCTGAACGCCAATCGAACGTGCGCACACGATATCAATACTGACCCTCGTTCGCACAGCCGTCGTGTTGACCCACCTTATCCTGCAGTCCGGAAGACCGCATCCTCATGGTGTCGTCGCCATCGCGCCGGGCTCGATCCAGACGAATGACCTCCTGAGCGACTACGCTAAGACCCTCACCGACCGCGATACCGTCGATCTTCCCACACTCGAGCGTTTGTGGACCACGTACGTCGGCGAGTCTGGCGTTGCATGCACGGATCCGCTCGTCTCTGGGTCCTTTTTGCCCTTTACCCTCGATTGGCCCAGGACGCTCATCCTGGTCGGTGACGCGGACCTACTGATCGACGCCTCCCGCGAGCTGAAGAAACGCCTTGCGGCACTCGGGAGGCCTGTTGAACTCGTCGAATACGACGAGCGTCCACATGGGTGGTGGGCTCTGCCCAAGATCTTTCCAGAGGATATCCGGGATTCTGCGGAGAGGATTGCCCAATTCGTTCTACAGTGACGGACGCACGACGCGTCTGCCTATCTCCACTTCGGATCAGACCTTGATTCTCTGATCAGAAACTGTTTACTGGCTGGCTGGCTATTGAGTAGTTGGCGATGGCCTTTAGTAATGCTGCCCACTTGAAGATCTTTGTACGAAGAAACAGTGTGGCGCATCATGTTAATTGACTTGTTTTACTGTTAAATTTCGCTTCACGCAGATCGGTAAATCTGGCTCCGATGATATAATAACCAAAATGAAGACGAGCAACAGAAGCACTTGCACGCGGGTGAAAAGTAAGTCTCGGGGACTTGACTTCGGACGTTCCTAAGGTACTTATCAGCATGCGCTTCCGAAAACGGAACATTGGGTTTCGGGACCACCCGGTTATGAGCGCTTGAGCCACGTTCGCCCAACACGGCCGTGACGACGAAAAAGCGTTCTAAAGATACTTAAGACCTCGGCGTATGAGACGGTATGACCCGGTAGCAACTGGAAGTTGTTTCAAATCAGAGGCGGCTCGACCATCCGTCGGGTCCAAAGCGTAATGGCGATTGTCAACGGCCCGAATAAAGGCCGTTCTTTTGGTCACTGGGAATATTGTTCTTTCGCCGACGAACCTGCCATCTCGGGGACGACGGATTCTGATCTGTATATAAGGTGCGTGACGCCCCATCGCACTAACACAACCACCATTATGCCTCTGACAGATGCTCAACGCAACGCCTTGTCATTCATGCGAGCCAGTTTCAATCAAGCAGGCATGTTTACGTACGGTACCGTCGAGTCCTTCGAGCAGCGCGCGCGGCAACCAGCGCCGGGGACCCTCCCACCTGATGTCACAGTCCGCATCGAGATCGCTCCTCCCTCTCCCAACCCAGACCCCATTCTTGAGGGCACCGGCGCGTTGAAGACGCTGGAGCCCGTCCCGATGTACTTCTATTCCCTCAACAGCGGTGAGGCCAGTGCCAACTCGGACTCGGATCCACAGGACTCGGAAGATAACACCCGCGTCATCTTCTGGATGCATGGTGGAGGCAACGTCACTGGCCACCCCACCGAGCAATATTTCACGCAATATTTCGATACCCTGCTTCGTGCCGTTGCCTCACAGTCTGGGAGCAAATCCACATGTGTGCTGATCGCACCGAGCTACCGCCTTGCCACGGCACCTGAGAATGCATTTCCCGCAGCGCTCCAGGACATCTTGGCTGCGTACGATTATGTTCTCAGCAAGGGATACAAGGCCTCCAACATTATAATCGCGGGCGACAGCGCTGGGGGTAACCACGGTCAGTGCCTTGATGCCCTTTGATCCACCTGATTAAATATCTTGCACAGCCGTCGTAGTGACCCACCTCATCCTGCAGTCCGGCAAGCCTTGCCCTCATGGCGTGGTTGCCATCGCCCCCTCGTCCATCGTAGAGCCAGACCTCATGAGTGACTATGCTAAACAACAAGCAGAACACGACATCATTGATCTCGCCGTGGGCGCGAAGATGACGAAGGCTTACATCGGCGAGTCTGGCGTCTTACCTGCGGATCCGCTCATCTCGGGAGCCCTTTTGACCTTCTCGGCCGATTGGCCCAAGACGCTCGTCCTGGTCGGCGACGCGGACGGGCTGATCGATTCTTCCCGCGAGCTGAAGAAGCGCATCAGTGCGCTCGGGAGGCCGGTCGAACTCGTCGAGTACGAAGAGCGTCCGCATGCGTGGTGGATCATGTCCCAGGTCTTTCCGGAGAATATCCAGGATTCGGTAGAAAGGATCTCCCGGTTTCTTTTGCTGTAATTCTTAAGTAATAGCTGTTTGTTGTTCTTGATGTAAACATACCAGTCACGTATGATGTCCTATATATCTACTTACTCGTAGCGATAGGCAGTAGCCCTTGTACCCGTACCTCGTAGTCGCCCGTATAGAGCGTGGTCCAGTTCTGTTGCCCGCCCGTCTCAGTGTTTCCGCCGTTGGCCACGGCCGGTTTCCATCAGACTGGCATTGGTGTACCGTAAGACAAAACAGGATGCCGCGCCAGCGACCCAGTGTAGCCCCATCATCTTGAGCTGACGTATCCTGCTATCGGATCTCTCGTGGAAGCATGATCCCATTGACGGTGGCACGACGAGCAACTTACTCCTGATCATGGGCCAGTAGACGCTACAAACTATTCGCTGAGCATTTCGGCATTGCCTTCACACCAAGACTTTTTATACATTCAGAATAAAATGATTCCCATATCTACCATCAAGCAGAGAAACATGAGTAGGGTGTTGTACTCTGGATCAGATAGATATTGAGATTTGGGAGTTGTTCTTTGCCCTTGTTCCCCCAACCGCCCTCCATGGAGGTGATGGGATCTGGCGTACTGAATAAAGGGCAAGTATATACAGGTTGCGCAGCTCCAATATGATCTATCTATATCAAGGCTGTGGGATTTTGAAGAAAGTTGGATGTAACTCTACCCCGAGGTATCTCGAGGGAATGTCTCGCCTGAGGAAGGCGGCAACATTTCTATTGTCGGTCGCAGTCGGGAGCGCTGGCGGCATCCCGACAATTTTCCATTATAAGAATGTATTAATTTATTGCATTGTGAAATCAGAACAACGCATATGTGATCAGACCAGCTCTGAGCACTGATCGGAAAGCCCCGAGAAGATAAAAACAGCACATATGGGATCATATCAAAGCACATCAAAAGATCGCACGGAGAGGTATGGTGTGGTCGGTTGCTATCTGCGCGGCTAGTAGCGGACTATCAAAATATCATACAAGATCCTACTGGAGCCTACCCAGACACATACATTTTTCACTGGGGATGACGAGCGACGGAGCTCCAACTTTCGAAAATTTGTGGTGATTCGAGCGCGACGGAAAGCCTCCCTCAATGGCGGTGTCTTGGGGCCCTGAATCGGATCAAGGCAGAAGGTTAGAGTGATTTAAAGAAACAACTCTGGCTTTGAGGCGGGGAATTCTCCCATTTTGATCCAACGAGCGCGGCGCGAACGGCCATACTATGCTCCGCATTGACAGGCGGCGATTCAGCCCCTGTTCCGTGACCGCCGGCATCAGTCCGAGTCAGGGACCTTAATGAATGGCTTGCGGGACAGCCGCGCGGCATGGCTCAGCAACTGGCAGGAGCATGTCATCGACCCCTTGAGGCGTGCCGCAGCAGCCACTCAAGCCGGCAGCAGCAATCTGAAAACCGCAATGGGTCAGTTTCATCGGAACCTCATTCGAGGCAAGAATCAATGATGCGAGCGAGGCACATCACAGGAAGGCCCAAATGAATATAAGAAGCTTGATACATAGTACCAGGGGCCTCTCATCTTCGTATACCAACAAGACCACCATCCCATCATGCCACTCACAGACGCACAACGCAACCTCTTGCCAGCGGTGAAGGCCATGTTTCATTCGATTCCATGGTCCTACGGCACCGCCGAGTCCGTGGAGCAACGCGCGCGACACCCAGCGGTAGAGACCCTCCCCCATGATATCACGGTTCGCATCGAGACCGCTCCTCCATCCCCTCACCCAGATCCCATCCTAGAGAGCACAGGGATGTTGAAGACTCCGGAGCGCGTTCCCGTCTACTTTTATTCCCTTGGGTGCAAAGACCAGGCCCCAGAACTTGCAGACGCCGCGAACACCCGCGTTATCTTCTTCATCCACGGAGGAGGCAACATTGGCGGCCACCCGACCTTTGAACTCTGCACGCAATATTACGTACAGCTGCTCCGCGCCGTGCGAGCATCGCAGTCAGGAGAAACTGCCAGTGAATGCGTGCTTATCGCACCGAGTTATCGCCTCGCCACGGTCCCGGAAAACGCATTTCCCGCAGCATTGCAGGATGTCGTGGCCGCTTACGACTACGTTCTTGGCAAGGGATACAAGCCGTCCAACATCATTGTCGCAGGCGACAGCGCTGGGGGTAATCACGGTCAGTCCTGAGCGCCCACCGCCCATGTACAGCATTCCATTGATACTGACCCTTTCTTACAGCCATCGTATTGACTCACCTCATCCTGCAGTCCGGGAGATCCCGCCCAGGCGGTGTCGTCGCCATCGCGCCGGCCTCGATCCAGACGAACGACCTCCTGAGCGACTACGCGAGTACGCTTGCGGAAAACGACGTCGTAGGTCTGGCCATGCACGAGCAATTCTGGAACGCCTACGTCGGTACGCCCAGTCCAGACCTGCTGTGCACGGATCCGCTCGTCTCGGGGTCCTTTTTGCCCTTTGCCCTCGATTGGCCCAGGACGCTCATCCTGGTCGGCGACGCGGACTTACTGATCGACTCCTCCCGCGAGCTGAAGAAGCGCCTCGCAGCGCTCGGGAGGCCAGTTGAGCTCGTCGAATATGACGAGCGTCCGCACGGGTGGTGGGTTTTGCCCCAGATCTTTCAAAAAGATATCCTGGATTCCGCAGAGAGAATAGCCCGATTCGTTTTACAATAGCAACGATTATGCTCGGTCATTGATTGTAGGTTAGCGGAACTTGTGTTCGTAGTAACTCAATCAGATTGTACCCCTCTGAGATGAAATTGAGCGGAGCGTTGTGTCAATCAAGATGTGCAGTAAAGCGTCAGAACCAAGAAGCCTGGGATTCCTCGAGCGTTAAAGATCATTGGCATCAGTATTTGTCTCGCCCACAGGGGTCGCGGTAGTACTTACGACTTGATGCACTACAGGCTTGCTTTCGAATTTCAGGCAACGTCGTCCGATCGCAATGATAAGATGATGTCCATCCGAAAAAGGTCGGCGAAATGTGTGTACACGATATGAGCGGTGGCATGTACCCCCGATCGAGCTAGTCAACGATACACACTGAAACCCTGATAAAACATGGATTAAAGAGCGCGAAACCAAATAGTTCGGTGACCGACCTGAAAAGAAACACTAAAACACAGAACAAGGATAGAAAGAGATATCGAGAACCGAGAACCGAGAAAGGCATGATCAGCGAAGGTACGGTGGTATCCAAGAGGTATTGCAGGGTCGTAAAAGAGACATGCCATAGGTTTAAGAGAAAAATAAATAAAAACGTGATGTGGTATCCTTGGTCGTGGGATCAAAGCAGTGTGAATTTAAGGTGCCTACGAGCAAGGAGTGGAGACACCCATTAAGCTAGGGGTTAAACTATTACTCTGCAAGGAAGATGTTCGCAAAATATGCAATAAATGTATACATATCGTTTCGGATGTTGATCTCCAGATGATTGCGGCCAATCGTTGATCAGCGCATGGGGGATAAGGCACTATCATGAGTAAGCCTTGTCAGAGAGCTTGGTGGTGGTCAAGGCGATGTGGTTGTGGTTGTCCCCCTCGAACGAGTCGCGCCCAGCATGGGTAATGTCCACTGTAGGTTGATCGGCAGCCATGGGTGTAGTGGGTCTCGAGGCGACTAAACCTCCAGTTGATGTCGTGGCTGTGATGGACGATATTATTTGCTGATTATGTGGATAATATGATCGACGCTGCATCTTCCTGAAGTCGTAAGAAGTAAATCTGGAGGTGAAACAATGTTGAGAGGAGTAGGAGAAGTGGAGAGAAGAAACGCCGTACTGTTCCTCCATTTGCCGCATTTCTGCGCTTAATGAGTTAACATCACGTGGTTTCCGTTGTTTGGCTTTCAGAGGGTTATCCTCGAGCAAGAGTTCTTCGAGTTCGTGCGAAGCATCAAAATTAGCCTTTTTAGACTGCATGTAGATGACCGATGGTAAGCAAGGAGAAGGGATGGGTGGGATTGAGAAATTACACGCACGTCGGGCGTAAAGGGAGGTGGCAGCTCCTTGTTTTCAAGAGCATGCCAATCGATGGGCTGGAACCAGGCGTGCTGTCGAATTTCGTCGAAACCTTCGCTTGTTTTACATGCTAGGCGTTTGGTCGGATCTCTTTCCAGGAACTGATGTGTGGAGTGAGACAGCGTGAGAAAAAAGAAGCGGAGAGGACTGACACCCTTGATGACCTGCAAGCCGGCGCGACTGCATTTTTTCTCTGCGTCTTCAGGGAATCTTAGGTTGTCCTTTGATATTGCGTGGGTCAAATCACTGTTGGTCTTTCCACGGAACGGCCGGCGGCCAAAGAGAAGTTCATACGAGCAGACGCCGAGAGACCACCAGTCGATTGTATAAGTATAGCCACGCTTTGTCAGAATTTCTGGTGCCATGTAGGCCATGCTTCCTGCTACGCCGGTAAGCATACGACGCTCGGAATAGTGGACGGCGATATTGAAATCGGTGAGATGGGCATGGCCACGCTCGTCGAGGAGGATATTGTCGGGTTTGATGTCGCTACAAGAGGGTATAGCAACTGAACACGACGGAGAAACGAGGCAGGACAAACCGATGTATTATGCGGTTCTCATGTAGGAAAGCAAGGGCAGAGGAGAGCTGTGCGACGTAGAACCGAACGGTGTGTTCTGGTAGAGCACCTAGGCGGTCGAGATGGACTGTGGGAAAAGAAGAGGGTCAAAGAGGGGAGGGGAAGAGAGGAAAAGGACGGACAACGCAAGTCGCCACCGAGCATGAGATCGAGTACGAAAAAGCAGTTTTCGTCGTCTTGGAAGGCATAGCGAAGGTTGACGACAAAGGGATGATCAATCTAAAGACAGAGGTTGGTCTGACATAAGCGTGTGATGGGGGTGATGAGACGGACTTCTTCAAGGAGGCGCCGTTCTTGGATGATGTTGGCAACAGCTTTCATCTTGACACACTTTGGCTTATTGATGTACTTGAGAGCGTACAGCTCATGAGTCTGTTTATGCTGCACCATTCGAACCTGTGGAGGCGGTGAGGGTTGTGTATGGCTTAGGGTCTTGGCGAGGATTACCTTTCCGAACGCGCCCTTTCCAACGCATCGGAGGAGGATAAAATGGAAGAGATTTACGTCTCCATCGAAGTCGACGGGCTGCGAAATAGAGTTGTGCGAAACGGCGAGGACGGACGAGTGAAAGACTCACTGTGGGGCGACAACAAACGGCACCCATTGCAGGAGAGAATGGACACAACGACGAAATATAAAAATTATAAAAAATAAAATAAAACCGAATGGGCTGTGTCACGTGGTTAGTTTCGAGACGAGGTCACGCTGTCTTTGTTGTGACACATAACTCTCACATATGTCTGTCACTCGCCCGCTCATCGTGTTTGGGCCTTCTGGCGTCGGAAAGGGCACCCTCCTCAAACATCTCTTTGACGACCTTCCAGACAAGTTTGGTTTCAGCGTATCTCGTACGCGTTCCATATCCACACCCCTGCTAAACCACTCAACCCTTTGACGATCAGACACCACCCGAGCACCACGTCCGGGAGAGATCAATGGCAAGGAGTACCACTTTGTCTCCCCCGAAAAGTTCAAGGCCCTCCTCGCAGAGCAAGCCTTCATCGAAACTGCCCACTTTTCTGGCAACTTTTATGGCACCTCCAGGCAAGCCGTAGATGCCGTCCGGAAATCGGGCAGGCGATGCGTACTTGATATCGACTCCCAGGTACGCCCTCCCACGGTCCCCTCCCACCCCACTCTCACTCCGCCCAGGGCGTCAGGCAGATCAAGCAAACCGATCTCAATCCCGTATACCTCTTCATCGCCCCGCCCAACATGGCCGAGCTCCGCTGTCGATTACGTGGTCGTGCCACCGACTCCGAGGAAGCCGTCCAGCGCCGTCTTGACACAGCGCTCTCAGAGATCGAGTATGCCCGACAGCCTGGCACGTCTGACTATGTGATTGTCAACGATGACCTTGCTAGGGCCTACGCATCCTTTAAAAAAGTCGCGCTCGGAGAGGACATCCAATGCGATGTCATACCACCTTTGGACGATTGATTCCCTTGGAGATCCGTTGTACTTCTGTTAGTTGATCGGATCCGTGGACCATCAAATCGATACCGCGATAGATGTAGAAGTAATAAAAATAGATGTATCTGATATACAAATGTATATCAAACCCTGAATCGCATATACGCCATGAGCAGCGCTGAACATCCCGTCACTGCATACGCTCTCAGTCAGTCTCGGCGGGCGATCCATGGTGGTGCACATACCGAACCCAACCAAATATTGCAGCGTGGTTGCCTGGAGGAAAAAAAAAAAAGGTTGCGTCTCAGGAACCTCGCGATGCACAATGGAATGCCCTACCTTGGATGCCTGGATGGCCGTACGGAGATTCGCAATCTCCTGCTCGATCCGCGTGTCCACTTCCTTGATCTTGAGCTCCTGACCGCTGCTCTCCTCCCTCATCCGTCCCTTTTCCAGGTTCAGATCCAATCGTACACCCGCCTGCGTCCGCGTGATTTCCTCCCGCAACCGCTGTTTCAGCTTCTCCATGTCCGCCTGCAGTCGGTCGTTCTCCGCCTTGATCATTGCCAGGTCGTTTTTCTCCATCAACTGCAGCTCCGACTTGAGCTGCGCAAAATCGACTTGCTGGGTGTATTGGTGCTGGCGATCGGCCACCTCAATCAATCGCAGTCGAGTTTCAACGGGTGGGTTTTGCTACGGACCTTTTCCTGGTCCGCCTTGGTCACCATGTTGCTCGTCATATTCCGTATGCTCTCATCGATGACCTCGGCCATGGCAGACATGATTCCCTCAGCCTGCTGCCGGTTCAGCCCTTCCCGTTCCAGACGCTGCACGAAATGGTGTGTGTCGAAGTGAAAGTCCTGGCGCACAGCACTCGTTCGAAACGACTGCATCAGCGGTGACGTCGCAGCTGTCAGCGAACGTAGCGGTCGTGCTCTCGGCACGGGCGAGAGGATGTGGGCCCGGGCCAGTCGGGTGCTCGATGATGTTGCAAGCATGGGGCGTGAGAAATACGTATATGTACAGCCTTGCCTTGGATTGCCGCGTAGGGCAGTACACTCGTACATACTTCAGGCCCAGGGCCCTACAATGTTACCGCACTCAGGCCGCTTAGCAGGCTAATTCGTGATCAACTTACTACACTGTACGGCATCTCCTCCAAGACTTGGAGTGAAAAGTTTTGCTTGCGAAATTCCTCCAACCCACTTTGATTTCCCCATCAGTGTCAGTGCCACAAGCCATCCACCAACTTCTGAGACAGTGTTCTCACCTGAGTTACTTCTGCAAACACGAGATACGACTTGCAACATCCGACGTTGGGGCTCGATTCGCTGAAAGAAGGACCCTTGTGGCAACATGGCTGTACGATTACTCGACTATCGTGTCATTTGAACAGCCTGAGGCCGGATCGAGCTCGGAGTATGTACATACAGTACGTATCAATCAGGAACTCTTGATTTACATAATACGCTCCTCCAGCATATATACATGGCCCGATGAGGGCCCCGGCAGCAACCATATCTCCCCAAATGACTTCCTTCACTCAGATGTCCGCCACTGCTGCCTATGCACTCTTTGCATGCGGGGGTTGTGTCGCCCCTTACATGGTGCCAGGCAGCGCCGTCAGAGCGGCAGGTGTTCAAAGAGTCGATCTGGCAACATCGGCGTCACGAGTTGTCAACCCGCGCATTCCCCAGATAAGGGATCGAGGTGTCAACTATGTCAAGGAGCGTTTCCGGTCGCGTATCTTTAGAAGGAAGAACAGGTACGCCGTAGGCGATCGTGACGTAGCGCTTCTGTCAGCTGACGGAGATCTACTTACTACATAGCTGGGAACCACTCTCGGATTCATGATGACAGGGGTCTCGAAACTGAGTACTGAATGCTGGGTTTGATCGTGGAGGGGCAAGGGGGAGGAGAAGACAATTTCACATGTATCATTAGTACGCCTAAACGGCCGACATAACCCACCTGTCTCCCGGCGAGACTCAATTCCAAACGCGTACGCGACAAAGATCTCGATCAGGCCTCTGACCGGGGGTCGAGACTGCTCGCAAGCACAGGGTTCTCAACGAGTACATAGCACGCAACTTTGTAGATCGCATCGCGTCAGAGCATCCGCAACGCCCTCCAACGCCCTGCTCTCGTGTCCGTGCGCACGCTCTACACGAGCCCCCAGCGCATACGCCTTGTCCGCATCGTAAAATGCCGTCACGACAAAGATATTCCTGAAAAGTCACTCCGAAGGTGTAGATACTGATTGAGGTCTGGCAGAAAGCGATATAAGAGAGTATGCGATAATCAAAGCCAATAACAATCCACACGACTACTGAATGTCGACTATACGCACGCTGTCTATCAATTCCTCCAACGCCGTCTCTGCCCGGATCTGAACCTTGATCAAACTGTCCGTCGCGACACGTTTGTACAGCACGCGCCCCTCCGAAGCAAGCAACAGCGCACCAAAGGGCTGCTTCACTCGAACGACCAGCCGTAAGGCACGCATGGCTAGATCAAACTGAGCAGCCCCGCCGGTGAAATCCTTATCTAGAAGGGGACTGATCCAAGGATGGATGAGGACCAAGCCGTGCATTCCGACCAAGTCGTCGTCGGTCTCGATGCGTACGTCGCCGAGGACGGGCACAGTCGCATGATAAACATGAACGATTGAGTCCGATCCAGGTTTTGCTGTGATAGCGGTGAGTGATGTCAGGGAGAAAACAAATCCAGGAAGGCGGAGTCGACCAGTGATGATCGACAGAGGGGGAAGGTCATGCAGTCGCTCGTACAACTGAACGGCGAGCAGGGGGTCGGGCAAGGATGACTGCAATGCCATGGTCATCCTCTCCATCTCAGTGGCTTCGATCGGTTGCGGGACGTGAGGGGGAACGACTTGATCATAAACAGTAAGATCCAAAGGGAGGTAGCTGTGGTTACTGCCCGAGATCCCAGTCCAAGCGAGAATCATGACATTATCCGACCGTGTGAGAATGTGTTCCAAGAGACGACCAACTGCTTGGATACCCTCGCCGTATATGACTGGGAGGGTGACATTGAAGATACCGAACAATGAGTACGCGACATCTTCCTTCCGCGTTGTTTGGCGCTTCGAAGCGAGGAAGAGCTTCTCGCGCACCTTTGTCAGCCCTGGTTGAAGTGTTGCGAGTGCCTCAGTAGCAAACATGGTTGCCTGTGCCATCTCTGCGAGGATGATAGGTGATTCCTTGTGATTGAATATCTCCAGACCAAGATATGGCTTCCAATCTTCCGTATAGAATTGTACGATCTTTGACGCGACGTACTCTTGGTATGTCCATCCACGAGTGTTCCAGATGCTCTTCCACAGAGACCCAGGCTTCTGGGATTCCGAGAGAACCCCGAGAAGATGGACAATTGTCAGTGCCGCACGACGATACCACTGGAACATGGCGACGACCGATTCTTGTTGAACTCCCTTGTCGCTCTGGTTAACACAGCACGTGTCGCTCCATGCCCACCGGAACCTGCGAGACTGCACGAGCTTGCAGAAGTTGATCAGTTTGTCGATCGTGCGGGAAGTGGGTAGTCCGTAGATAACGCTATTCTCAACCATTTGAAACGATGGCTCGTGTGGCTGCCACCTGTGCGAGAACATCACATATTCATAAAACTTCACCACCTCCCTCTGCATGCGTGCACGGTCGAGCCGATCGCGGACTGTCATGGAAGACCGTAACTCATCGAATATGGGAATTTGTTCGAAAGCTGCTGCTTGCATTTCCTTATCGTGGAGACGACCAGTGGTGGTGTCAACCAGTGCTCGTGGTATGTCTTGGATGGTCTGCTCGACGACCTGGCGAATGAGTGGAGTCGTGTCGAGATAACGACCCCGCATGTCTGTCGACACAAAATCAGCCCACGTCGTCTGCACAATATGGATCAGAACGACTCACGCTGAACTTGTGGGTCAGGCGAATTCTCCATCTTCGACAACATCATCTCAAATGCTTCAAATGCTTCCTTGTAACGCCCCAGGCTGTGTAATACCGCGTGTTTCCTTTTGTACCCCTCGTAGTTCGATGGGTCGTGTTCAGTGATCTGATTGTGCAGTCAGCGCCGTCAACTCGGCATGCTTTGCGGATCAACTTATACCTGGATGGCATTCGTGAGTTCATCCTCCAACAATCCTACTCGCGCCTTGCAGCATTTCAGTACGATGTCACTGATATTTGATGCGTGAAGTGAGAGTGCAATCGAGTAAGATCCGATGGCCACATCATGGTTCTGTGCATCCATTGCTGCATCACCCTCTTTTTCCAGTTTTCCGCTACAACGTTGTCGAAAATCTGGAGAGATATTCAGATTAGTCTCCGAGTGGCAAATGGGACTACTTACCAAGTTCCCATTGCCGTCCCTCGTCAAGGATGCTTGAGTCCTCTGATAGCTCATTTTTCATCGTTCGGAAACATTCGACCGCCTCCATAAGACGTTTGTCACCTTCGAGAACATCGCAGACCGCCATATAAACACGAAACATGGGAAGCTTGAACTGAATGAGACAAGAATCATCGTGCAATTCTCAAAGACCAGATCGACCATACCTTTTTCACGGTACCCAATGCCTCAGTCGCTGAGCGACGAATGAGCACCATTCTTGCCCATCCCATCAGCACGCCTTCCGGAGGCGAGGGAGTGAGCAACAAGACGGTGGAGTAAGCTGAGAGAGCCTCGTCATGTTGCTGGGAACTTGATGCGTCGTCTCCGATCTCCTGAAGCCTTAACACACATTGGTGTGTGAATTCTGATGGTAGGGATTGAATATACAAGTCAAGGGCAAGATACAAAAGCTCACCGTTCAGCCAATCGATGTTGTTATGCCTCAGATCCTTGGTCGTGAGGTTCACAATATGCTGTGCAGCATCATGCATGCGACCGTTGGCGTACAACGTTTCGCACTCATACTTCTCGTCGTATACACGGAGTGTACATTTGCATGTGGTGAATTGGTTACCGAGTTCTTGGGTGGTGATCTCGAGCTCGTTGATTTTTCGGGCAATAAATACTGGAAACGTGTCAGAGGATCGTCAGTCGGAGTCGGATGGCTCAAAACGCACCTGAGCTCTGTTCGGGTATATCAACGCCAGCACGTAGTGCCCTGATAGTCTGGGTTAATCGATCGACTGAACCTTGAGATGCTACAAGCACACTGTGGAGTTCCTTTCCCGATTCATCGAGATGAGTGATTTTGCGAT
>JBBPOR010000058.1:0-45255 GCA_038091555.1 Leccinum sublutescens | reverse complement strand
AACAAAGCATGAATCCTAACCAGATACTAACCAATCATGACCAGGCACACTAACCAGAACTAACAAAGCAGGAATCCTAACCAGATACTAACCAAGTATGACCAGGCACACTAACCAGACATAACAAGATATGACCCCTAACCAGACACTAACCAAGCTGGTCCAGGCACACTAACCAGACACAACAAAGCATGAATCCTAACCAGGCATAACAAAGCAGCAATCCTAACCAGACACTAACTAAGCATGACAAGGCACACTAACCAGACATAACCAGGCATGACCCCCTAACCAGACACTAACAAAGCTTGTCCAGGCACACTAACCAGAACTAACAAAATAGGATCCTAACCAGACACTAACAAAGTATTTCAGGCACACTAACCAGAACTAACAAAGCAGGATCCTAACCAGGCAATAACCAAGCACTAACCAGATACTAACCAAGAAACTGATCCGCAACTTTGTACCGTGGGAGTTACGCGCTTAGCAGTGGCTGTATCGGAGGTAGTATGGACGATTACCTTTCATTTGATCCACGGATCACATGATTCTGATCACAGGCAGCCGAGATATAACCGATTTCGTGTCGGATGTCATTTTCGAAGAAATTGTCATTTTGAGTTTGTGGCTATCACATCTAAACCCGGCAGATCCACACTTCGAGACCACTACCAGATATGTAGCAGGGATCGATGGCTTCCATCTGAGCCAGTATTTGCGCAATTCTGATCACAGGCAGCCGAGATATAACCAATTTCGACCTGTGTGTCGATAAAACATAAATTGACCTCTATGAAGTCAAAAAGCGGTGGGAAAAATCAGGAAAAATTAGCAATCATGGAGGTCAATCATGGGAATATTCTTCTAGTCTGGGTTAGGCGACAATCTTTTGTTAGTCCAGGTTAGGAGGTAAAACAATGTTAGTCTTGGTTAGGAATATTGGCAAAGCCAGAGTTAGATGTAAGTGAGCAATTAGCGGTGGGAAAAATCAGAAAAAATGGGTGATCATGGATGTCAATCATGGGAATGTTTTCTTAGTCTGGGTTAGGAGGTAAATATTGGTTAGTCCTGGTTAGGAGGCAAATCAATGTTAGTCTGGGTTAGGGATATCAGCTTTAGTATCAGGCAAATCAATAGTTAGTCCAGGTTAGGAGGCAACACAATGTTAGGCTGGGTTAGGGATATCGGCGTTAGTATCAGGCAAATTAATAGTTAGTCTTGGTTAGGAGGCAACACAATGTTAGGCTGGGTTAGGGATATCGGCGTTAGTATCAGGCAAATCAATGTTAGGCTGGGTTAGGGATATTGGCAAAGCCATTGGTTAGTCATACTGTCCACTACAAAGCTGGGTGTCTGTGGGTCTGGTAACTTCTGGGGAGTGCTGGTATGCTGGGATGTTCTGTGGATCTGGGGAGCTAGGTGGCTGTGGTGGCTGTGGCTCTGTGGATCTCTGGGGGTTGCTGTGGCTCCAGTGGTAATCTCTGTGGGGTTCTGTGGGGTTCTGGGAGTTGCTGTGGCTCCAGTGGTAATCTCTGTGGGGTTCTGTGGGGTTCTGGGGGTTCTGTGGTTCCAGTGGTGTTTCTGTGGATCTCTGTGGGTTTCTGTGGCATTTTTTGGGATTTGCTGATGATCTTCAAATTGCTGGCGACTTGGGCCAGAGCATTTCTGACAATATTGAGTAGAAAAATACATCAATTCACGACACCATGAACTTACAAAGGGTTGAATGGCTGAATCTTATTAGATGTTGCAGCTGGTTCGGATGGTGGCATCCGAGTCTCTTCGGATGCAAGCGAAGACTCGTGGGACCTGACCGACTGACAGGCATTAGCAGAGCAGCTGGCATTGTAATGAGAGAGGGGGCACTGACTGAGTCGGTTGCACTGGGTGCAACTCAAGTGCTAGCAGGGGCAGGCCCAGGTGCACTAGACCCGAGTGCTTGAAGCCGAGTTGGTGGATTGATTGGGGGGGTCGACCGAGTTGGCTGCACCAAGCGCAAGTGGGGCGGGGGCAGGAGCGGGGGCACCAGACTCGGACCCAAGATTGATGGACTGAGGGGCATTAGAGGACCCAACAGAGGGATTGACCAAGTTGGCTGCACCAAGTAGTACAAATGGGGTGGGGGTGGGAGCGGGAGCGGGAGCACCAGACCCAAGGTTGGTGGACTGAGCGGCAAAAGACTGACTGACTGACAGGCATTAGCAGAGCAGGTGGCACCGTGGCATTGTAATGAGAGGGGGGGCACTGACCGAGTCGGTTGCACTGGGCGCAACTCGAGCACTAGCAGGGGCAGGCCTGGATTGATTAGGGGGGTCGACTGAGTTGGCTGCACCAAGCGCAAGTGGGGCGGGGGCAAGAGCGGGGGCACCAGACCCAAGTGAAGTGGGACCATCAGAAATGCCGAATGCTGGTAAGGGAGGGGCCTGGGGGACAGTTTCATCCCCAAATGAACTGACTGGGTAATATATGTGTCAACATCACAACATGTTCGACAAAAGACTAAAAAAAACCTCTTTGTTTCTTGGGAGGAGGAACAGATCCTTCTTCCTCTTTGTTACAAACCTCTTCATTTTCACTTTTCGAAGTCATGTGACCACTTATACACTTCACCTTTCGTTTCTCACTTTTCACCTTTCCAAGTTGACTTGCATAGCCATAGGTCACATGACTTATCCTGGTAGCACCCATTGGACACTTACCATATTAGTTAGCATAGCTTATTCAGACCAGCTCTAAGCTGGTCTGTGCGCACATGTCAGAAGTATAAATACTTGAATGCAGTAACCTAACAAGCCAGTCTTGTTCTGGTTGGATTCCCTCCATCCTACACATTCCCCTCCCAGTGTCTTTGTGATTGTCGAGGTGCCATAGTCCTTGTTGGATCTAGGTTGCCTTCACTCTTCCTCTGAGTGCTTGCATTTCCTCTTCTTCCTATCATCCTTACTGAGCCAGTTTCCATTCTTGTCTATGAAGTTGATGTGCCATGCTGGATAGTTGGTTTGTGCGAGGCGTTCAAGCTTCCATCCATTCTCAGCAGATTTGAAGAGTGGAAAGCTCCACTCCATGTGCGAGGAAAAATATGCATGGCCAGTAACGTCTAGCTCCTCCCAAGTTTGGGGTGTGTTTCATGTTGACTAGTTCGGTCCAGGCGCTTCATATGCAGGCACGAATATTCTTCAGTTTTTCCTGAGTCACTGGCTCACTGTTGTCTTCCTCCAGATAGGCCGCTGTCCCTCACATTGTTACTTGTGCCGCTGGAGAGTCGAGCCAGTTGTCAAAGTCCTTGGTGGTCCAAAACTTAATGTGAGGGTGTGAAGCACGTGTGGAATGATCGTGTAAAGCCGGGTTGATAGTTCCAATAGTCGCGCCTTTCTCGTTAATTATTTCCCTAAATTGGTATCGAATCACTGTAAGATAAGATAAGAGAAATCTAATGTACCTAAATGTGTCACGCTCAGGGACAACCTTTGCATTTTCGATCTCGAGATGCTGGATTTTCTCGTGTACATAGTCCATGCAAAATGGGTTTGAGGCAGTCTGTTTGTGAACACACAAGATAGAATGGACTAATGGACCAATGTGTCAATCAAGATCTTACAATAGCATACTGCTCTAATAGGCTAAATGGTGCTGGTAAATTGTGGGGTGTGACAGGCACCAGCGAAATCGATGATGATGGCCTTGGTAGTTGGGTAGAAGGTGGAGGTTGTTCCAGATCTCTAGAGATATCTGGCAATGATTCGGAAGAGGATGAGTAAGATCGTCTTGGAATGCACATTTTTGATATCTAGTGTGGATAAGACGGCGGTATCAGGGTAATGGACAGAAAATATTGTCATTACTTGTCTCGTCCTCAACCAACAGATTCCATGCATTTATGCAGCAGCGAAATGGCTAACAGGCCTGATAATTGTCCCGGGGAATGTAATTAATGGACACAGAAAGTTCTTGCAGCCATTTATCATGCAGTCTGGAAAGACAAATCAGATAAAAGTGCAATATGGATATGTGAGTAAACAACATACTTGTGCAGAGCTTTGCCATAAGGTGCCACCTGTATGTCATCTCATGTTTAAAAGTCTAGTTCGGTCCAGTTTTTTGCACAAATTTTTAGAGGCAACCGGACCAAGACCGGTCGAAAGGGCTCCCAAAATAATGGTAACCGAGACCAAGACCGGCCTGGTTGCAAGACTGGTTTTAACCAGTTGCAACCGAAACTGGTCTCACGCTCAAGGCTGTATTGAAGTTAGTATAGGATTATACCTTCCATTTGAGCTAATACGTACATCAATTGGATAAGATCTGACTGAGGTATGACCATTTTCAACCTATACATAATTTGATCAGTTAATCTATGTGTAGATCACATGCGATCGGGTGTGATTGATGCTCTGATGGTAGCAAACTAAATGTAGTAAACATATATACCTATCATCTGATCCATAGATCACGTAGATCGACACATTACTGGGTGAGATATCACAAATCTTGAGTCAAATAGCACAATACCTTTATACATGAGCCAAATAACTCCAAATAAATTTGAAAAATGTGGACAAATCAAGGAAAATTACCAAAAATAGTATAGTACATGGGGAATGGCTGTACACCGGGTTGCAAGCAGTCTTTACCAGTTGCCAAAATTACATTGAACCAGGCAACTGGCAACTGGACTGGTGATGGACTGTTCACAATACGACCAGTCTACACTGATTGCGATCAGTTGCAGTCCAGTCCAGTTGCCAGTTACGCTACCAGTTCACAACTGGACTTCGAAACACTAACATTACAGTGAGGTGCAAAACCGTTGCAATGCCTAACCCCAAACCGGGGCGCGAAGCGCCCCGCAATCACTCGTGGGAATTTCACTTTGCTTTGGTGGGAACAAATAAAGTACAAACCCCTAGCTACAACGTTGTCCCCAGGGTCATGTGATTTCGCTTACATACTGCAAAGATACAGCTATTTCAAAACATCAATACCATTGCAACAGTTTTGCACCCTTTGCTCATTACATTGAAATCAAGTGTTATTTGGTTATGTTTGGTCATACAAACAAACATACACATATTAGAACCATGCCTGAGTTTAAAATAGTTCACACGCATCTTTGTTTCCAACCACAACCATCATGAGAACCATCTCTCCTACTCAAAAACAAACCATCCTCTCTATGCTTGATGCTGGCCAATCTGCTCACTCTATTGCATCCACTACTGGTCTTAATGTGTCTACCATATCCAGATTACGCTCCAAAGAGCGTTCTGAGCTCCAAAAAGCTACTGGAGGTCGTCCATCCAAGCTTTCCTCTGCCAATATCTGGCATGCCATTCGTCTCATCTCCTCTGGAAAGGCAGAGAATGCTGTTCAGGTGACCAAGGCACTCACCAATATAGTCAACCAGCCTCTCTCTATCTCCACAGTGCGCAGACAGTTGAGGAAGACAGGTATGAAAGCTGTGGTCAAGTCCAAACGGCCTCTTCTTTCAGCCAAGCATCGTAAGGCTCATCTAGACTTTGCTTATGCTCATAAAGATTGGACTCTGGAGGACTGGAAGAAGGTAGTATGGTCTGATGAGACCAAAATCAATCGCCTAGGGTCAGATGGACGCAAGTGGGTGTGGAAAAAGGCAGGGGAAGGGCTAAGTGATAGGCTGGTGGAAGGTACAGTGAAGTTTGGAGGAGGTTCTTTGATGATGTGGGGCTGTATGACTTGGCAGGGAGTTGGCTATGCTATCAAGATTGATGGTAGGATGGATGGGGACCTTTACCTTCAGATTTTGAAGGATGAACTGCTCAATTCTTTGCAGTTTTATGGTCTTGATCCTCCTGACATCATCTTTCAGCAGGACAATGACCCCAAACATACTTGCAAGAAGGTGAAGGATTGGCTTCAGGAGCAGGATTTTCATACTATGGTATGGCCTGCACAGTCTCCTGACCTCAACCCCATTGAGCACCTCTGGGGTTACCTCAAAAGAAGACTAGCAGATCATGAATCCTCTCCTAAGGGAATTCATGAATTGTGGGAGAGAGTTCAGGTTGATTGGGAAGGGATAGCAGTTGAAGAGTGTCAGAAGTTGATAGTGAAATTCCCACGAGTGATTGCGGGGCGCTTCGCGCCCCGGTTTGGGGTTAGGCATTGCAATGGTTTTGCACCTCACTGTATCTATAACAATGCTCGTGGGATTTGGAATGATACTGTGCACTGTTGTTGTCCTGCTCGGTAATCTGGTGGTGATCATTTCCTGTGTCTCAAATACCTTTGGTTCAACTACAGCCAGAATGCTAAACATAAACATTCAAGTTGTGTGAAAACACACATATCACACTGATTTGGTATGCTATAGAAGTTAGAATAGATGGTGTTGACTTCATTGGCATAAACAAGTACCTTGCGTCCTTTATTTTGCTCTATCCTCAATTGGATGTTCCTGGGACACATTTTGTCATACTGAAGAAGCATATGAGATTGTGGTCCTTGTGATAGGCTACAAAGTGAGGTGACAGAAAGGGTGGTGTTTTATTGTGCGTTAGAGCCCCTAAGATGTTGAGGGGCTATGCATTGTTTTCTGGTACTTGACTTTGGATCTTCATTCAGCAAAGGTGCTCATAAGCTCCAAAAATAAGGTAATTACCGCACTTGCTTTTGTTGTACAACTATAACTCATGTTTTGAAGTCCTGTTGTGGACCATATGAAAGACTGGCAACTGGACCAGACTGCAACTGATCGCAACTAGACTGGTCAGGACCGGTTGCAACAGGTGTACAGCCACCTCCTATGTATTATAGTACATTCCATAATCTTTGATAGTTTTTCCACATTTGTTTGAGATTTTTTGAGCCAGATATAAATATATCATACAATATACACTTTCATATTGAATTATTCAATTGAGTATACACTATTCCTATTCACTCATCTACAGTCATATTAAACACACATTTTGAGTATAACAAGTAGTTAGAACACTAAATGTGTTTATTGACATGTTTGCAAAAATGACATGCCACTTATAATTGCTCATATCTCTATGGGACATGGTCAGAATCACTTAATTCTTTGTTCATATGATAGCCAGGGGTATGTAGCAGACTCAGTACAGCCATTATTACTGTCTATTTCAGGCAACTTGGCCATGTGAGAAATTTATGTACAAAAACAGCACTCATCTTTGGTCATCTGTAGCATCTCAACACACACTCGGAACTCAATGGAAACATTACCATTCGACTCAGAATAGCCAAGAAAAGGACCAGTACATAAAAACATTGTGGAATTTCGAAATTTTAGAAGTCCCTGGATTACCGGGTTATCTGTGATCCTGATAGGTTATTTCACAAGGCATACATGCAATAGTACATTGATTGAAATCAATATCCTTTAGATCACTTTTTACATACTTGAGAATATTCATTGCAGTGCATAGCCTGATATTGAGTAGTTTGGCAAGGGCATCCACTGAAAGAAATTTGGAGATCAGTTCCACCATGTATTCAAACTGTGTCCTTCCAAAATAGGGCTAAACGGAGCAAATGTAACCCCTTTCTTGTTTCATGCCTTATGCCTATTGAGATACAAGAACCATTTAGCAATGTTTGGTGTATCTGACACCTCTAGTGGTGGCAGGTCTGGGGATGAAACCGTGTCCACAGAAGGGGGGATTGGGTCTGGTAATGACCATATTGTGTGCCTGGTGCAGGTTGAAAACCATATGGTAACATGGATGACAACATTGGAAGTGTTGTTGTGGCAGGGGGTCACAGACATGGGAGGTGTGTGGGCTGAGTTTCCACCACCGGTACTATGGACGTCTGTGTGATCGCACATCTTTTAACACTATTACCACTGGTATATCATCGACGGATGTATCACCATTCATCTGAGATTGATTTAGCACATATATACATATAGATAAAGAAAGATGTACAATTTTGAACACCCAAGGTTGATATTGGCATGTGTGAGGGCATGGTAACAAACACTGTTACTGGCATGATAGCAATAGACCAGAGATTCAGGTGACCTTGTATGAACCGAGCACTTCCACCGATCATGAAGCATCCCTACATGCTCCTGGACATCCTTACTTAGTGTTTTGAGATCTGGTCCTAAGACCGATGAAAAACCAATTTTTAACTGGACCGGACCGATAAAGACTGGTCCTGATTGGTCCGGTCCATCCTGATTTTGATTTACATCAGTCTTGGTCTTTTGATTTTGAGAAAATCAAAAGACTGACCAAAAACCGGTCAGGACTGGTCTTTTGGACAGACTGATGTTAGCCCCTATTAGGTAGTATATTGACCAATTCATCCTGATTTTCCCACATTTTTACAATTTTATTTGAGATAGTAATAATAATTTCTCAAAGTACCTTCTCCAAAATGACATATGACTCGAGATCAGCCATATCTTGGCCGCATATGGGCCGAATTACATAATTCATGGCGGATAATGTAGCCACGTGACCCGGCTATCATTGGTACAGCCACCCCTAAGCGCTGATCTCATGCTATTCTATTCTCAGAAATAGGTTTTCTAAGTAGATATACTTGAGAATGACATGTAATCTTAAATCAATCATATCTCGATGACCCCTGAACCAATTTGGATGAAGTAGTATTTTTCAGACCCCTGACAACTGGTTAATAACTGTAACCGGACTGGCAAAAGACTGACAAAGACCGAAAAATCAGTTTTTTGCGGTCTTGGTCCGGTTTTTCCATATTAGGAAATTCCCAGGACTGGTTATGGTCTCGGTCTTGCCCAAATAAGGCAAAAGACTGGACCAGACTGGACCTTAAAACACTACCCTTACTTTCCAATTGAGTTCCGGATTGTGCAGTAGTCTTGAGCTTGGCTTGTTTGCCTCCTTCATGACATAGTAGCTTCCTAGTACACAATAATGTATGTCAGTTTCAAGTGTTAGCCTTTATCTGAAGTTTATGCACACCCTTGTTACCACATGCTTGTCCCTCTGCATTTGAATGGATCTGTCTGGGCAACTATGATATTTGTTAGCAACAGATGGATGTCAAAAAGAGAGAACTTACATGAATTGCTTGAGTCTTCTGGTATGTCAAACAATGAAACAGTCTAGAATCTGTCTGATGGGCACTTGGGCTGGATGAGCAGGCTTCTTCTTCTTTGGTGCCTTGTATGGGTCAAGAGTTGATGTTGAGGGACTAACTAAAGTCATTGTACTAGCATATAAATGTGATGGTCAGCTTATTAGAGACTTTACCAATAGAAACAGAAAACACAAAAATGTGTCTGGATAGGAGATGAAGCAGTATGATGGCTAGTAGGGGCTCCCTGAAGGTATATAGAGCCTCTGTCAACACTTCCTGTATGGAAGTCCTATATGGATATATATGTGTGCAAGAAAATAGTAGAAAACCACTAGGGATTTGAGATAATGGATATCAAGTAACCAAGAGAGTTTTCTACACTTGTTGAGAGTGATGCAAACTGATAGTCAAGGGTGATGAATTCACTGTCAAAGAATATTCTACCAGATCATATAAGAAGTTCTAGTCAATAGCATTAGAAACTCATCATGAACAGTAAGCAATGATGTAGCCAATAATGTATATAGCTCTTATTTACATAAAGATCTAGATGTTATCTAAACTTGGTAGTATTTGTATTGTCTAAATAACAACCATTTCAACACTTTTCCTCATTGATTTGTTGAAGTTGAAAAAAACTCAAAAATATGGTTTAGTGGACACATAAACTCATGCCTCTTGCAGCCAGCACAATTATCTCATGATATCTCTAATGGGAATCCATTAGGTAATATCATGCTTTATTAGGATTAGTGAGACCAAGCCAGATATACACTCAATTCAAAACTTATCAAAGGTTACATTCTTCATAAAGATGTCAGCCTTTTGATTGGTAATGGGAACATAACACAATTTGAGTTCATTTAACTCTTGTATGCATTTCAAATGTAGTGATATCAAATTCAGTCAATACAAGTTTCCAACTGTGCATGTGGAGTCACTGAGTACTACATGGTGGTGTCTGACAAAAACTCAAGCTGTTTAAGCAGGTCCTTGATAGGGATGCAGTCTGTGTTAGGCCAAACAATGTACTGAAACTGTCTCTTGGCACAAAGGAAAAAGAAGATAGAGAAAAGGCTGAGGAGTATCACAAACATATCACAGGAAAACTTGACAGCCTTACTTGATGGATTTGACAGGGTAAGGAAAAAAATCTACTAGGAGAGGGACACAGAGTTTAGCAAATAGAATTAAGATAGTGGTGGTGAGGTGTCCTGGAGGCTGATCCAGGACTTGAAGAGTTCAACAAGTTACCTCACTGCCACCCTCTGCTCCTAATTTTAGATCCTCTGGGTGGTCCTGGATTAGGCCGATGGTCTGGAATCAGAACATCCCTCCATCAAGAACCCCATGTTGGAAGATAGCCAGTGCATGTTGTGATTATCTCCTGTAACATGTGATAGTCCCACTGTGGATTCTGTATTGCATAGACTCGGAAACAACAATTGACTGAGGAAGGGATAAAGATATTGACAAAATATTGATATTTCCATTGAAGATCATAGAGGATGAGTACAGACCAAGATAATAACACTACATTACTATCAACCAAAATTAGGCACTGTGACTCTGTCTTTGGACTGATCCGCATTTGGACGAGGCTATGAATGGGAAAGTGTTGTACTTAAACTGTTTTCTGGTCCAATTACTTGTTGGACCATAGGCTTGCCAAAAAAAATTTGAATATACAACTTAACAGTGTTGCTTGACAGAATATGAGTATTTGGAAGAAAAAAAGAAAAAAAGAGTCAGAACAAGCCATGTCCTGAATCCTGATCTTCCATCAGACCACAATTTTACGTGTTAATGCCAGAGGATATACATAGTTCCAGTCCAGATAGGAGAAGAGTCACTAGGCAAGCATGGGATCATGCTAGTAATACGTACCCTGTTTACTCTTTCTGGGACTTCTGGGAAGGACATCGCACTTGGGACCTTTTTTCACCTAATGCTGATGTTCTATTGTTTCTCGAAAGCAGACTCTGGTCTATTATGGCTGGACACCAGAGAATGGTATGTTGTGCGTTCAGCTGAAACAGAGCACTGAGGTTAATGAGACCTAAGTGCCCATCAAATTTCTAGACAAATCTTGCAACACCAACTTGTCAGACTCACTTTTCAAAATGTGTTTAGAGCTGAGGTATGCTATGGCATTGCATTTTCTTCTTCCATCATTGCCTGATCTCCGGAGCAGGTTGTTCAATCAGATTTTGACTGTGAGGGATATGCTAATTCACATGGCATATTGTTCAACACTCAAGCATCTTGTACCATCACCATCCCACCACTGGCAACAACTCGACCAATTTGTATACCTGAGGATCATACTTCTTCAAAGCCTTGACAACATTGAGATGATCAATACGGCTATCCATTCTTTCTCCTCAACTTCCTCAAGATCAACAGATCACCGGCTGTAAGTAAAACAATCTGTTTATTCTCAACTACATCTGATCAACTACCTAGGTGTAGTTCATCTGGTTCGGACAACTTGAAGTGCAGGAGTTTTTGTCGCAATTAATCATGTTCAATTGATTGCATTGAAGTGTATCAGCATGTCTGGAATGACCTCAGGTTTGACAAATGGGTTGAGATTAGTCACGCAACCAACACCATGCTCATGTTTGGCCTAGCATAGGTACATATTTTCATTACATAATTCAATTCTTTCTAATGTTAGAAATACTAGTTTAAAGTCCAGTCCTTGAGAAAAAAGACCACAACTGGACTGGACTTGCATTGGTTGCAACCGGACTGCGGATGCCAGTTCTTACCAGTTAAATTTTTCAAGATTCTGTCTGATTGTCTGGTTTTTTGTATTTTCAGAAGACTGGTCATGGCTGGAAGTTCCTAGCATAATTTTCCAAATTGATTTGAAAATAGTCTATGTTTCATCAACATACTCCTTGAACCATTCAGCAAGCTAGCCATTCCACTTCCAGCTTTCCAATTACTCCAGACTTCCATCCAACTTTTGCAGAATCCAGACAGCTCCAGACAATTCCAAATCTCTAGCTATTTATACAATACATACAAAACAATCAAGTATAGCTAACCAAATATCACCAAACAACTACAACTATACCAAATACAACTATACCAAATACAATAAGCCAAACACAACAGACCAAACACAACAAATCAAATGCAACACAACTCAGAAAATACAACACAACTAACCAATGACCAGGCACACTAACCAAATCTAACAAAGCATGCATCCTAACCTGAACTAATCAATGGCTTTGCCAATATTTCTAATCCAGCCTAACATTCTTTTCTCTCCCAACCAGAACTAACCAGTGCTTTGTCCTAATTGCTCAGTTACTTATTTCCATGATTAACTTCCATGAGTATGATTTTTCCTGATTTTTCCCACCACCTTTTGACTCCACAGAGGCTAATCTATGTTTTATCAACATACAACTTGGAATTGGCTATATCTCTACAGTGCAATGTCTGATCTATGTGATCACTAGCTCAGATGGAAGCCAACCATCCATGCTACATATAAGATTATTCAGTGGTATCAAACCCAATGAAACAGTCCTCAACTTCACATCTGTGTTCTCTCCATGCCTCTTTTCCCTCTGTCTTTCTTTTTCTTATCAACTCCACATTGTCTTTATCTTGTATCATAGATCTCGGGCGATTTCGCATCTTGTTCCACATTGCTGATGATCCTCACTTTTCCTATCTCTGTTCCTTATTTTCCCTATCTTTGATCTAATCCCCTGACTCATAGATTCATCATTGCTTCATCATTGATTACTGAACACTTAGTCCTCCACAGCTTCTGACTCATTCCTTACTGTGGATGATGCATTCCTTCCTTGCAATTCCATCATCTTCCATGACCAATAGTACGTAAAAACCATCGCCTTGTTTTATAACGCCTAAGCTAGAGCTACTTGGAATATCACCTGAGTTCTAAACATCCTCAAGTTCCTTTTTTCCTTTGTTCCTTTGTTCCTTTGTTCCTTTGTCCCTCAATCCCTCAATCCTTCTGCCCTCTTTGGTGTGATCCCTTTGCTTATAGTCTTCAAGTCTCGCCAGGCGTTATGCTTGCTCAACTAGTGTTATGTTTCTTCATTTTATAGTACACATGTGCACTAAATTCAGTCATGTGATCTGCTTAGTCAGCATCACGTGACCTGTACCTTTATCTTTATACCACTCATTGAACACTTACTACTATATTCGATAGCATAGCTTATCCAGACTGGCCCTAAGCTGGTCTGTGTATACATGTCAGTAGTATAAATACTTGAATGCAACAACTGAACAAGCTAGTCTTGTTTTGGTTGGATTCCCTCCATCCTACACAGTCCCCTCTTCATAGTTAAGTTCCAGTTGAGGTGCCATAGTCCGTTAGGATTTAGGTTGCCTTAGGCTTCAACTAGCACTTTGTCCTTAGTCATCGCCCACCCTCCAAGTCTACATCTGACCTTACCTAGGCCAGCTGTAACACCCAGTGATGCCCAACCCACTGTCAATCCCTCTTTGCTACATCTGAATCATCTGCCTGCCCTCCTCCTTTAGGCTCCCCTCCTCGGTCTTGACACTCAACCTCCAAGTGCCAAGACCCCCATGCCAAGTGCCACAATTATTTGAGGATCACCCCCATGCTCACTTTGTGGCATCCAAAAAAGGAAAGAAGAATGGTGCCAACAGCACTGCATGCTTTTGTTTCCACAACCACTGTGACCCATGGTGCTTCTCGTCCACTTTGTAAACTGTGACTGTATATCAATTACAATCATTTCTGGTGAACATTAGGTAGGGTCCTACAGACAAAAGTTCCATGGTGGTTCTTCACCTTCAACTCCACAATAATGATGTTCTTGCTTTATCGGATATGCTCAACATGCTGAATGAGGCTGGAAAGGGCTAATATTCCAATATCCACCCTTTACATACCTGTATCCAATTGTGTATGTTGTGTTGTCACTCCCACCATTCTGGTCAGCACTCATGTCTGATTTGACCTGGACATGATACTCTTACCTAGGCTGTGACTACCACCTTCACTGGTAGGGGTCAATGATCTGAGCCACCTGAGACCAGTTACTGCCAGTTGTTGTAAATCACCATTACCAACCAACCGCTCACAGTCCATCACAGTCTGGCCTCTCCGACCACCTGTCCCTGTAAATAATGCATCATATATTGTCATTGGAGGTTTTATAGTTGTGCAGCACTCACTTACAAATGATCATGCATTACTTTATTGTGTCTCACCAAGCATTTTGGCTGGTGGGGCGCTGTGGGGCACTGCTTACAAATGATCATGCATTACTCTATTGTGTCTCACCGAGTATTTTGGCTAGTAGGCACACACTGCATGTGCCGAGCTTGTCCCCATTTGGTATGTGATCTGGTCCCTGAGGCACAATATCTGGCCTCTTTATCTGCTGATTGTGAAGTTTGATCTGACCCACGTGCCTGCCAGTAGATCTGATGCCTAATATAGACTATGCGGCCACGTTATATGCTATACTACCCTGATGTTTCCATGTGTACAATTTTCTCCCCCTTCTGGACCCTCATACATGTTCCTTACTGTCCCCTCCCAATCTACCTTGCAAGCCAGCCAAAGGGCTTCATACAGCCTGAGCGCTGCTTGCCGAGCTGTATAGGCACTCAGTCCTTCCTGAAGCTCGACATCCATGTCTTGCCGTTTCAACACTTGTTCATTTCAGGAGCTTGAGTGGAATGAAAAAAAGGCCTGGATGCACCTCATCTCCTCGACAAGCAAGAAAACTTCCTCCGTCCACCTTTTCACTTGGGCTCGAGACTTACCCCATTCGATACGCAAAGCTTTCAAGGGTATGTTATGAGTTTGAAGTGACAGCAATAATGATTGACAACTTACACTCCTGTAGCTCGGCATTGTCATCCTCCAAGATGCCCATTGTTTGCCATATCCACGACATAGTTCACCATCCCTCTGTCTGTCCCTCAGCTCCGGTACTGATAGGACAGACATCTTCGTCCTTCAGTGCACGTAAGATCTTCTCCCAGCCAACCTTTTGTAACCCTAGTGACAAACTTTGTAGTGCCTCACGAGCCCTGCGGTATCTTGCAGTGCCAAGACAAATCATGGCATCAATGTGTTTTGTGCACACATGTTCGAAACTTGTCCATGGACATTGGTCTTTCTGAATTCAAGTAAATAGGAACGAAGCTGCAGATACCGTCGCATATCCTCAAGCGCATCAAACACTTATGCATACCGGAGTCGCCATTCTGTTACCTGCAGATACCTGGGGCTGATAGATGGTTTTTGGGATGGGAGATATAGCTTGTGGTCCTGTGGGCGCAATTCCGCGACGGGTCTGCCTCCGTTTGGGGAGGTGGTGGTATCTTGGTCTTTTGTACGTTCCTGTGCCACTAAAGGCATGTAGAGTACTTGTACCCTCAACCACTGGTCTAGCTGCCATTATAACATGTTCGACCTCTGGAAGCCTCCATGTCAGCGGCCAAGCGAAATCTAAATGATATCTTCAGACTTGGAAAGTGATGCATGAATCTTTGTTATGTACTGAAGATCCTCAAGGTCAATGCCATTGCCGATCAGAACACTTGGTGACACCTTGGTATGAATGAAAAATGCATCATTTCCATTCTGAAGCTCTACCTTAGCTTGCGTCAATACTAAATGAGCATGAGATATACCTGGGTGCTGGACATACAAGCATTCATATACCTTCACCTTGTCACTCCGAGTCATATGGATTCTGTTGTGTATGATCCCCTTCCCAATCCTCCACGAGTGTCGACGACCACTGAGAGACAACACTATGATCTCAGGCTATTGCCGCCTTGAACTCCTGATGCATCACATCTTGTTCTTCTTTCTGCTTCACAGCTTCTTTCAATGCATACAATAAAGTATGTCCTTCAGTTCATCATACCAATAGATCAAAGTCCACTTACTCATCTCCCCCAAAAAAATCGTCGAGCATGTCTCGCCTTGATCCAGGACCCATCTCCTTCGTGCTCAATGCGACCAGGTTGATATTCGCCCATCCCCATTGTGGTCCTTCTCCATCGGTTTGGCCTACAAACAGCAGAAAGTTCAGGGAGTAGTGGGTTTGGCAAGCTTCCTTATGTGCTGGGAGGTGAAATTTTGGAACTCCAAAGTCAATGGCCATATGCTCATGGTCCACTTGAAGGGTAGGTGGCATTCTCGCCATCCGATCCCACAGATTTTTACTCCATTGGCAGGCAATGTCATATGAAACGAATAGCGTCAGAAGTGCACAGTAAGTCCTTAGCGCTGAGAAAAAAAAGTAATCCATGTTCAAATACCTATTTGTCAACAGCTGGCGATCAGACAATAATGCTAGTCCCACTGGCACTTACTTCTCACCTTTTTGCAAGTCACTGACTCCCTGTGGCAACTTGAATCCGTGACGCGCACAATCAACCGTCCTGACCCCTGTCATGGCCAGTCCATGAGTCACCTTAGTATCCACCACATTTACTGCAGTGTGGCCAGAACAGGTACTTTTCTGCAAGTTTAGTGAGTCTCACTTGCCCATCTGAATGTCCCGAAACTAGTATACCTCTTGCCTCTTGCCCATTCCCTGTTTCAAATACTCCTTGTAGATCCATCTCCAAGTGCAGGATCCACACTATTGTTCGACACGTTCTTTCACTTTAACTGGAAATTCGTGTCGATAGTAGCAAGAAACAGCCGGTATAGCCAACTCCAGGGTGGTGAGTTTAACAGATTATATTCAGTGAGATGACTCACATATCTTTGAGACAGCTCTGCTGTGGTCCAGTTTGTGGGTAGGTTGATCCCAGGGTGTGGACACACTGGACACAACACAGCACATCCCCCAGACATGGTTGTCTCAACTCCTTCAGCAATATGACCTCTTCCTGCCAGTATTGTTTCAGCATTTTCAGGTGCCTCCACTCTCGAATCATGCGCATGAAACTCTCATAATGATCCTTGGGTTCGTATAACCCAGTGTTATTGGTTTGACATTTCAAAGTACACGGAAAGTGGCAGTGGTCCATGGGTCTCGAACTGTTGCTGGGAATAGTCGTGCTCGGAGGAGTTGCTTGACACAACTCTAGGCAGTCTTCCAACCACAAAAATCCAATGCGATTTCATGGATACCATTGCTGTCAATTACCACAAATTGATCTTCTGTGGATACTTGTGTTGGGTTGATGCATTGGTTTCCAGGTGCATGTCCAAGCTGGACTCGAAGACCAAGGTCCTTCAGACTCTCGACCTCAAAAAAGAAATCATTCCAGTGCTACATTTATTTCAGTAATGGCATGATGCATGAAACAGTGAGCGAACCTTGATATTATGCAACAGTGTTGATCATCCATAACCTTTCACAATGCAATGTCAACAAAGAAGTGATGCACCAAAACAATCATCGCATTGATAAATACCATGGTGATCTTTACAGTGAGTGCATGTCCTGTCCCTCTCGTTTCCTCGTCCCTCATGCCATATCAATTCATCCAGGAAATTTGAATGATAAGGGAGCCACATCAAGAGTGGCCGGTCCTTCACCTTGGTGAGCGTGAGTGGCAGAGAACATACATAGGCTTTTGGACTTACACTGGTGTATTGTTTACGTTTCGTATTCTCAAGGGAGGAATGCCTGCAGTTGGACTTCAACAGCTCATCGTTGCAATCTACCTCATTGACGAGTTCTGAATCCATGGAAATCCAGCTGTCAGTGATGAATATATTGTATTGAGGATGGTGCTGATGTTCAAGCAGCTGCAGATGATGAGACTGGTAAGTGGATATACATCCGTGCCTCTCTTACCTGTCCCTTTGTCCCTTTGTCCTGACTTCTTGTATCTGCTAGCTTTCCTGGTACAAGCACTTGCCAGAATGAAAATCTCAAGGTGCTCTGCAGAAGTTCTCTTGCATGCCATCGCTCTTATCGCTGAGGAGCAGTCCACCGCCACATGCAAAGACTTTCCAACCCGGGCCAGTGGCTTGGAGAATCATGCTGCCAGAAACCCTTCTGATTCTGCCGCAGCTATAGCCTCCCCTTCTCTTGAAACTTCTCTCGAAGCCTACTTGTCCTGGGCGTGCCATTCTCACCAGTCCAACACCTGATCCATCCATCGTCATTTCTCCGCCCCCTGCCCCAGCTCATCAACGGTGGCACAGGCATTACTGAGGCTATGTCTACAACTTCCCTGCACCTCACGAGCTGGATAGCAACACTGTGACCTTCTAGTACTGTGTCACAAAGGGCTTGCGTGTTGGTATATTCACGGATTGGTGAGTGATAGTGTCCTCACTGTGCTATGTATTGTACTGATATCAATTCCCATACTAGGCAAGTCACTGCTGACTTGACGCAAGGTATCCGTCATTGCTCACAAAGCAAGTTCACTTCTCTCTAGAAGGCTATATTGGTTTTCAAGAATGCATTGAAGTTGGGTGCTGTAGAGATGTACTAGTCAATATGTTTTTTTGTGACTGTGGCCAAAATTGAAATATATCCTCATGCTCTGTATCATACATACATCGCATCAAGTGACTTTGGATGACTCGGAGTATCTTGAACTTGAATTCGGGGGAGTGTTTGCATCACCTTGCATTGAATTGGCATTGGCAATGCTGTTTGCTACTCACTTCAAATGATGCAGGGGAGTCCGAGATCCAAGTCTGTCCAGTGTGAACGTTAACTGGTGAAAATATGTATGCTACTAGTCATCTATGAAGTCACAACCATTTGTTATGACCATATTTTTAGTACAGCCCATGTTGGCCCTACCACACCCTTATTCCATTGTGTATTATGTATAGATCACGAGTACTCCAGGTTTATTCATGAGTCTTGCATAAATCTTGCATAAATCTCCTAGTACACAAGATCTACTACACAACTTAGTACTTTAGTTACCACCTACTTATTGATTTTGATTTTTTTTTCTTGAACCGACACTTTGCAAGTCCTTATGGATTGTCCCCGCATATACACTATAACTGAATCTCGTGCTCAGGCTGCACGGTTATCTCGTCAAAAAACGAATATATTAAATCAACCCATCACACCTCAGAAACTGTGTACAGATCACTGAACAAATGAAGATTAAATATAGGATGTGAAAGCACACTGGCAAGTCATTGACAGCCAGCCAACCACCTGTGCTCGATCAACGGTGAGTAGGATGTAATCGAGTCTATACCTCTGGGCCAACTTGAACCCAACTTGGACGCAGCCCCACCGGCACCCAGTGGAACAGTGACTCGGATCAGTCACTTTCTCCAATTATGAAGGACCCGATTATGCTTATCGATGGATTCCTCAACACTTTTTGTGAGCGGTTATGTGCTGGAACTCACAGTGCTGATGACTGTGGTGCCCTATTAGAGAAAGTCATTCTCGAGGCTAGAGACTTACAACGGTCGGCACACCAGGCTGAAGCTAAGACTTTGCAGGAGCACAGAGTGGGGCGTCAGTTAGAGAATGCTTGAAAGATAGCAGGATCTGTGTTGACTGTGGTTGCAACTCTCGAAGACCTTCTAATAGCCAATATGGAAGGCCAAATTTAGTCCTACCATATGAAGTGAGTGCTGCGATACAAGACGAGTAGTGATGTATGCTCAGGAACTGTTTAGTACTTCGTTCCCAATTTACAAAATGTCAGTCGGTGATGCATCAATAAATTCAAGTATGCCAAAGAGCCCACAAAGACGGATTTCCACCCCCTCATCATTTTGAACATCTACCATAGTGGCACAACCTCAACATCCTCCAAGTCTTGATTGCATATTTTCTGTCTGTCTGCGATGCCTGAAGTCAAATGGACAAGTAAAGAACAAGTGGCTGGTTGCTTACTTTGAGGAGCACTATGTTCTATGCATGCCGACTCGTAACTACACTGACTTTAAGCCAGTGTTTTACAAGGCATGGTTCAAGCAGTGGCCGGAGAAAACCACCTTTTGCGAGAAATGGGGCCTCAATCCTTTTGGGCTTACAAAGGATCAAGTGTCAGAACTTAGTGATGCAATGGAAATCCGCAAGGATGTGGGTTAGCAGGTGCTACACTGGCAGTTTAACTATGCACTGAGATAAAAACTAACACACCCGCAGCAACTAATTGCATGGATGAGATGGCAAGCTGGCAAGTCCTGTCGAGAGTGTGAGGCCACGAAGCTGGCACCATTTCAAACCCTTCAGGCGCTCGTCACCAAACCAAAAAATAAGTGCAAGCTTACTGGTGAGGAAGAGATCTTCTCAAAACTCTACTACATGATAAGATCAGAGCAGCCTTTGAGGACGAATGCGAGAGCGTGGATTGGAGCGTAAAGACAAGAAGGTGAGGATGGAGGTTTGTCGCAGAGTCACAAAAGATTCTTGGAAAGAGGCCAGGAATGATGAAGAGATTCAGAAAAAGGTTCACAAGGAGAAAGCCAAGTGGGATGCTCGACTGAAGCATCAGGACAACATCCACAATGATCCTGCAGAGGTTGAGGATGACTTGGAGCAAAAGGCCAGGTAAGTGTATCTATATTACGTAGATGCCAGTTGAAAGCTGACTTAGGTAAAACTTGAAACAAGCATGGCCATTGCAGCAATTCCTTCGATGTTCAAGCAGCTTTTTGAGATGCTGCATGAACAAACTGGGTGGTTGTTCACTCTGCTTGCGGGTGTACCAGTCATCCCAAAGGATTCAAATAAAATAAAAACTTTAAGGTCTGTTTCCGAGTCAGTTTGCTATGAATATATTTCTGTGACTTACATGGTTCTGTGATGCCAGCATTCACAGTGGTGAAATGTCCCTCGGCATGAACTTTTTGCAATCTTAACCAGGATTCTCAGAGCGTGTCATGCAACCCTTCAACCTCTTTGTACGTTATGTGCATGGTGAGTACTTACATATCTCTAGAACTAAATGTCACTCACGCCGAGTATGCATTGGCCAGATTGATCAAATGTGGCATGCTCATCAAATGATATGGAGTGTGAAGAGGTTGCCAGTGATGCAATATGACCTACAATTTATGAGACTGAAACTTCGGAGGGTGCCAGTGACAATTATGCATCAGATATGTCCATGTGATCGCCACGCCTTGATGGGGACCTGTCAGTCACTTCATCACATCCAGTTACCCCTTCGTCCAATGGTTCCCTCTCGGTAGACGACCCTCCATGTGGAGTCCACTTACCACTACCTCCATCTCTTGCAACTACACCAGAAAATACCCTATTTGATGATGGGGGGTCTCATATGATCCCTATAACGATGTGGTACTGGAAAGGATTGCCCAGCAGTATGGACCATATGGCACAGACTTGAACTCCACCAATGCCGATTCAGTTCTACCACTGGCATTCAGATTCCCCCTGCCTTCTCCGCCAACTTTGCAATACTATACTAGTCGGCCTGGGCAGGATATCATTCGGCAACCATTGGCAGCTCAGCAGGGGCAGTCGGACCTCCTCCGAGTCTCTGATGGCCATGCTACAGCTCCACTGTATAGATTCCCACCAATTTCCCTACCAACTCCACAACTTGTACAACACCGGTCTCCAAAACATTGGGCAGCTCAGTGCTCAGCAGGGAGAGGAACTGCTTGTCCAAACTGCACAGCCTGGAGGCGATGGGCCAGTAGTCGCTAACAATACTAGAACTGAAACACCGACTTCCAAAACCCTCCAGCCCTCTGCCATTTCTACACTGGCACCTCCAGTCAAGATGCCACACTAGGCCTCACCCTCAATTTGCACCTCAACCACTCCATCCCCTCGAACCCGGTCCCGGTCCGGCTCTCATTGAACCTCAGGCTGCTCCTGGTCCTGGTCCTCGTTGTTCTGCTTGTGCCTTTGTTCTGTCATCCCGTGGCACTACAGCAAATGAGATAGGGTATCCAAGTCAGAAAAAGGCGAAAAGGAAGTAGTACAGTACTTCTTACCTGGCCATCTTGTCGAGCGTTTGAAGTTTTCTTGTTTTGATTTCACATTGTCAATGCAGGTGCTTGTGCATTCAAGTTGTTGGAAGTTTTGTTGAAGGAACTAAGACTTAGCATTGAAAATACATCAAGAGCGCTACTGAATGAATGATGCATTACGAGCGAACGTACCTTGACAACAATGTTCGAACACTGGTGATGCATCACGCATGCTGCAACATGCATACACCTTTAAACTTAGCATTAAAACACTTCAAGAGTGCTACCAAATGAATGATGCATTACACACCGTTACGTACCTTGACAATAGTGACGAACAGTGATGCATCATGAACTTATGTACCTTTAAACTTAGTATTATAAACACTTCCAGAGTGCTACTGGCCAATGCATTACAAGTGTATGTATCTTATGACGACAAACAGTGCTAGTGATGCATCACTGGCACATGTGTACATAGTACATTTACGACGACAATGAGTAATGCATCACGAGTGCACATATCTTTACGACAATGCACAGTGATGCATCACTCCAACTCAGAGAGAGTCACGGTCCTTCACAACAACAATGAGTGATACATCATGAGCACACATGTCTTTACAACAACGCACAGTAACGCATCACTCCAACTCGGAGAGAGTCACGGTCCTTTACTACGACAACAATGAGTGATGCATCATGAGTGCACATGTCTTTACGACAATGCACAGTGATGCATCACTCCAACTTGGAGAGAGTCACAGTCCAGACTGCGTTCGTGTCACCTGTAAGGCTGGAAATCATGGCCGCCGACTCGGAAACAGACTACGGTACAGTGTGTCCTGTATTTACATTACATCGTTACCTGCTTGAGAACAGAAGATGCGGTGGTTTCTGTGGGTGAGGTTCTTGACAATATGAATATGGATGGTCCTAGTAGGAAGCTTGAGGGACCAAGAGGATGGAGGCAGAACACTGCCTATGAATGGTTTTGATCAGCACAAACAGGGGCAATCAGGTCAAAGAAGCAACTTACTAGTAGTTGTTGGATAACAGAACATGCAGAATGGCTACAATTGAGGTTCCTGACAATCCGGATTCCGGAACATTGAGGGACCCAGTAACCAATAGGATGCAGGCAGGATTTGCTGCAGGAATGCCACCCAGGAATAGGTTTGATCGACACTAGTGGCCAGGGAAGATCATCAGGTCAAAGAAGCAAGGCACCAGTCATAGGACTGACAAGAGCTATGGTAGAACAACCCCCGAAAGGGATACAATCAACGTGCCCAAAAACGGTTCTGTTGAAGAAGCCTAAGGCGGGCGGGCACGCATCTGAGTCGCGACCGTGCCACACAGTGCAGCATGTCTATATATGGAGCACCCGTATTGATGCATCATTGTAGCATAGGTTACATACAACACTTGTCAAGTGATGCATTACTGGATCACAAGTAGTGCTGCACAACTACTTACTTGTTAGCTGCAGTGTCATTGATGCATGATTTCTATAGTATAGCCTGCTCCGACACCTTGGACTAAGACTGGACATACCACCACCTGGACTAAGGTTAGGTGATCTACCCCTCAACCCTTCTCCTCAATGTCACTACATTCCTATGTCATCACCACTATCATTCCATTACTACTCACTCACTTATATCATTATGTAGACATGATGTCACTTAGTATGTATGTATGTAACACCTCATATAGTCCACCTGTATGTAGAATAGTCCGCTTGTATAAATACTCGAGTCGGTCATAGCTGGTAGACCCAGCTTTGACCTCTTGAGCTTATTGCCAAAGTCCTTTGCTTTCATCCACATCTTCATTTCTTTCCAAGTGTCACCGTCAGCCCCCGAGTGATAGACCGACAGTCCGACCAGACTTAAGTTTACTTCACCAGTGGAAACCTGAACCTGAGGTTGTTGCTGCAATAGCAACTCAGGCTTTGGCTCACTTACTACAGGACTCCTATGATCCCCTCGAGCAACAACCTCCACATTCCACCCACTCTGGCTGGATGATGAAGCTCCAACTTGCAGAGCATGTTGCATGGACGACTGGTAAGCCTGAGACTCAGAGTTCCTGCCATGCTGGATTATGTTTGTGAGTCATTACTGTACACTTTCAACCTACAGCTCATGGTCTTGTCAGTATTACAGGATCATTCAACATCATGGCACAAATTTGATTGTCTAAGTGAAATTGAGTCTGTAACTTGGCTGACCATGGCAAGTCAGTGCCAACTGACTTGGCTAAGCTGTCAAGGACTCACATTGAATCTGTTGTAGCCACTCAAATCAGCTCGTTTGGCTTATTGCATGGGGCTTGAGTTTGAGTTGACACTTTTCCACTGTCACTTGCCATTCACACAATAGGATCTCATGCTCAATCATCTATTGCCTCTCCAATGTGATAAATTGGACTGGACCTATTTTATCAAAGGGACTTGGTGTGTGACTTTGATGACTCAAATGTTGTGTTCCTGACCACAATCTATAGGGAAAAATCCATTGGGGCATCTTGTCAGGTTCATGAGCCAACCTCGATGCTTAACAACATCTCTTCATTCTATTGTGAGTACATTTGCATCTGAGTCAATATTATTAACTCACTTGACATCAGCTGGCCACTCCTGGTGTAAGCATTGAAGTAGCTCCAAGATTTCAATTGTATATTTTGAATTTTTGCCTCCTGCAAGAAAAGGTAGGGCAATATATGTTCTATTATTCTGACATCTCCATTTCTGATTGCTTCATTTAGATCGACATAACACAATGCATTGTGGTTCCACAGAACTGCCTGGTGGAATATTTCATCCAGCTGATCTTCAGGTTGCAAGTCCATCCGTTCAACAGTACTACTTGAGGATAGCTGATCAACTATTTCCATAGCTGATGGGTAGAGATCCTCTGGTTTCCTCTGTTACAAATCAGCAAGATTTTCAGTGAAACTGACAACTCTCCAGCAATCACGGATTGTGGACTTCAGGTAGCTTGACAACATTGTGCCCCAACTGGCCTGTGAGCTTTGAAAGTGTAGTGAAAAGGTAGTTGACTACAAAAAAAGTGTACTAAAAAGTGTAGTATAGTGTACCAAAAACATGTAGTGAAAAGGTAGTAGACTACAAAAAAGGTGTAATAAAAAGTGTAGTAAAGTGTACCCAAAAAGTGTAATGAAAAAGTGGGGTTGACTATGAAAAAAATGTAGTAAAAAGTGTAGTAAAAAGTGCAGTGAAGTCCTGACAATTTCAGACTTGTTCTTTTGGTTTCGTAAGATGTAGGCATGTCAGTAATATATATATGGATATTTCCAATGGTTTACAATTCCCTCTAGACCCCTGACCATCATACTAGACCACCTTTTTCGACTTTTCAACTTTTTTACTTATATTTATATGTAGTGTGTTGCAATGTATATATCATCAGGGCAATGGTAGTGCCCTCTAGGACTGGTGTATCCCTTCCATGATTTCACACTATTTTTACAATTAAAATTGAGGATGTGGTGAGTGATTTAAATCTGAGGAGATTTAGGAGATTTGCAAACATATCATAAAAGTGTTATTATAGCTTCCACCATGCTTTTACAACTAATCTAAATAGACAGTCATGTGTCTATACTGTAGGAGAATGTATCTACAGTATGTGCCTAGTCCAATAGCATCCACATGTTCCAAAAATTGCGAATATATGTCAATTTGCCACCAAATGTATGATATTATGCAGAAAGCTGAGTATTACAGCTCCCACAAGCCTTCCAGGGATGTTCTGAATAGACAGTTATGTTTTTATAGTGTATTGGAAAGTATGTGCCTAGCACATAATCACCACAAGGGCTCAAGATTACAAAAAGATATAAATGAAATATCAGAGATTTATGACTCAATACATATATCCAACTACAACTCAACAACACTTATTGCACTTTAGCTGTCTTTGAACTATAATACTGGTTGTTATATGGCTAGGAACATGTTATAAACACTTTCCCATACACTATAGAGATATAACTGTCCATTCAGAACATTCCTGGAAGGCTTGTGGGAGCTGTAATAATCACTACATTGCCATGTTGTTACCACAGTCATTTCATTGTTACCCACACCATTACATCATAATGTATACCTCATGATAGTAGCATGTATGTACACAGCGCATCATGTAGTCCAGAGACTTCATGCAACCCTATGACTACATGACTAGGTGACATCTCATATTGCTCAAAACTAGCCAAGCAGTAACATCCTCTATTATAACAGACTGTACAGAAATGACACCATGAGCCTGACTTTGACAAAATATGACACTTCATCCACCCACTCATTGAGGAAGGAAAGGCTACCACAAAGTGAAATTATAGGCAATAAGTAGCTAAATGAGAATCAGTTAATAGACTATGCCAAGGTACCTGCAACACCACACCCAGCCACCTCCACCACTGCTGCCACTACCTTCAAATCCTCAAATCATTCTTGTTCTTTATTTTATCTATAGTGCTTCTATTTCTATCCTACCTAATCACCACCACAATTTGAGTATAGAATCCATAGCATACACTTGATAGCACCACCACATACATCAGCTTACCACAAGAGTAAACCACTGATTTACTACAAGACTTGCAAAACTAGGGAACAACAGGATCATTGAGTAGCTTGGAAGGGAATTAAGAGAACAGTGAGAATTATCATTGTATAGTCCAAAGTCAATTAACAAGGTGAAGAAGAGAAGAACTTGAGCAAGTAGCTTAAGTAAGAGTGAAGATAGAAAAATAAGTTGAAGACTTGTTATTGACCTGGGGCTAAACCGCCAGATTTATATATGTTACAGGGATATTTGAAGGCAACCTAGATCCAACAAAGACTATGGCACCTCAACAATCACAAAGACGCTGGGAGGGGAATGTGTAGAATGGAGGGAATCCAACTAGGACAAGACTGGCTTGTTCGGTTGCTGTATTCAAGTATTTATACTACAGACATGTGTGCACAGACCAGCTTAGGGCCTAAGCTATGCTAACAAATACAGTAAGTGTCCAACAGGTACTACCAGGATAAGTCATGTGACTTATGGCTGTGCAGGTCACATGACTTGGAAAAGTAAAAAAAAAAGGTGAGAAACGAAAGATAAAGTATAAGGGGTCATGTGATGCTGACTAAGCAGGTCATGTGACTTTGAAGAGTGGAAAATGAAGAGGTTTGTAACATTACCCCCCTACTAGGCTTGAGATTCCAGATCAAGCGGAGGTAGAACTGGAAGTGAAATTAATGATAGGAGTAGAAAAAAGACTATCAAATAAGGCACGATTCATTTTCAAACGTCGAGAAGCTGAAGGTTTATGGCAGTGAAAGTCATTTATAGCTGACTGGGCTTTCTTTAAACCGGAGGCAGGTTCCCAAGTCCTGTCGCTTTCATCATAACCTTTCCAATGTACCAGATATTGGAATCCGTGACCAATAGGGCAAGAATCGACAATGTAATCAACCTCAAACTCCTTGGTGCCTTCATCATTGACAAGCACCAGTCCAGGGCAGATGACCGGTTGACCTGGTAGGGGTTCAATATAGGGTTTGACTCAAGAGACATTAACAATGTGTTGAGCTTTTACGGATTTGGGGAAGAATAATCCCACGCTATTGGTATGAACTTCTATGATTTGATAAGGGCTGATCCAGTGTTCTGTTAATTTTTGTGATGGGCGCTCGTCAAGAGCGAGGTGTTCAGTACTAAGCCAAACGAGATCTCCAATTTTATATTCTGGAGCTTCGGATCGATGTTTGTCTGCCTGCAGTTTCATTCGTTCGTGTGTTCGCTGAAGTGCATCTCTAGCTTTTTCGAGATTGGCTTTCATATCATCGGCAAACTCCTTAGCGGCCAGAGCTTTTACGGATGTTGGTTCAAAACTGAGACGTGGGGCGAATGTTTTAGTCAATTGAAAGGGGGTGAAGCCAGTTGCAGATGAGCAAGTATTATTGAAATTAAACTGAGCGATGGCCAACCATTCGACCCATTTGTCTTGTTTTTCTGCTGAGAAGAGATGGAGATATTGATTAAGTTCATGGTTAACGTGCTCCGTTTGTCCATCGGTTTGGGGGTGGTACACTGTAGACATCGTCTTTTCTATTTTTAGCAATTTGAGCAGATCTACCATCATTTGGCTGGCAAACTGGGGTCTGTGATTGGAAACGAGTGAATTGGGAAGTCCGTGATGCTTCCATACGTAATCTCTATAGAGTTCGGCTGTTCCTTTAGACGTAATGGTTTTCGTGGTTGGTATGAAAGCAACTTCTTTTGAGAAGCGATCTACCACTACTAACATGCTGTCAAAACCGTGCGATGCGGGGAAGCCAGTAATGAAGTCGGCTGACACATTCTTCCAGGGTCCTTCAGGAACTTCTAAGGGATGCAATTTTCCGGCTGGCAGAAGGTTGGTGGGTTTCATGCGCATGCAGTGCTCACAATCTTTACTATATTCCTGTATGTCCTTCTTAGCCCCTGGCCAAGAGTAATATCTCATGATAAAATCTTGCATCTTTTCAGCACCTTTATGTCCGAAGATTGGGTGATCGTGGAATTGTGTCATCACGTCACAGCGGAGTTCTTTTGGAACCCAAAGTTTATTGCTATGATAATATAATCCTTCACGGAGGATCGACCTGTCTGGAGATGTGCAACCAGAGTGCGAGGATTTTATTTTATTGAAGAGGAGAGATTGAATATAAGATTTTGGTATGAATGTCATTTGTTTGTTGTCATTCTCGATGCCGATCAAATGATCTTCTCTCCTAGAGCAGCTTTTCCCATCGAGGTACCAGGTTTGTTTACAAGAGTATAATCAAATCGAGAGAGATATTGAGCCCATCTCGCCTGTCTTCAATTCAGATCTTGACTTTTCATGCAGTATTGGAGGTTTTTGTGATCCGTCCAGATCTCAAAGTTATGTCTAGCACCTTCTAGATAATGTCTCCATTGTTCAAGCACTAGAATAATCATGAGCATTTCTTTGTTGGCGATAGGATAATTGCACTGTTCGGGAGTCATGGAGTGTGACATAAATGCAACTGGGTGACATTTGTCATTTTTCAAGGATGAGAGCACAGCTCCTGTTGCGAAATCCGAGGTGTCGCATTTGACACGATAAGAGGTCGTGTCATCCAGGTATGCCAACACAGGTGCTGTGGTGAATCTATTTTTGAGCGTATCAAACACTTTTTGCTGAGCCGTTTCCCATTTTCCGGGTATGCCAACACAGGTGCAGTAGTAAATCTCCTTTTGAGCATGTCAAACGCTTTCTGTTGAGCTGGCTCCCATTTCCAGGGTTGATCTTTCTTAGTTAGATCGTGTAGAGGTCTCGCTTCTAGACTGTAATTGGTAATGAAGCAGTGATAGAAGTTGGCTAAATCCAAGAAGCTTCTTATGGCTTTTACATTAGTGGAGACCGGCCACTTAGCAATACCATCGAGTTTTTCAGCATTCATTGAGATTCCATCGCAGGAGACATCCATGCCTAGCATGTCAACCTTTTGTACTCCAAAGAAGCACTTTTCTGGTTTGACGAACAAGTCGTTCTTTTGCAATCTTTCTAAGACCCTTCTAACCATTTCCTGATGGTATTTCATATCTCCATTTGTAAAGATCAGGAGATCATCGATGTAGATAATCACTACGCCTTCCATATCCACAAAGATGTCATTCATCATGTTCTAGAACGTGGCCGGGGAATTACACATCCCGAAGTACATCACGGTAGGTTCGTAGGACCCAAGATGGCAGACGAAGGCTTCTTTCCATTTGTCTCCTTCTTTGATTCTCACGTTGTTATAACCCCAACGGAGATCCATCTTGATGAAGATCTTGCTTCCTTTTAATTTATCAACAATCGAGCCAATGAGTGGGAGGGGGTAATTGTTTTTAATGGTCCCCTCATTTAGATATCTATAATCCATAACCATTCACTTTTTACCATCCTTTTTAGGAATGAAGAACACTGGCAAAGTTTGTGGGGACTTTGAAGGTCTGATGTACCCTTTGCTCAATTGGTCGTCAATGAAGGCTTTAACTTCATCCTGCTCTACAGGGTTTAGGGGAATCAATCTACCCTTTTTTGGTTTGAAATCTGGTTTGAAATCCACAGCATGGTCCCAAGTTTTCTTTTCGGGCATGCGCTCACTAGCCTTTTTTGAGAAGACGTCAAGATAGTCGTGATATGCCTCAGGCACTAATTTGAAGGCTTCTTCAAGTTCTATTCCATCCGAGGGTTCTTTTCCTAGTCCTTGAACTCGGTGGGAATGATCGATCTCAGCTTTGTTTAATTGAGATTCGTATATTGCGTTCAACGCGCAGCAAGAAGTGGGACATTGATTTAATTTGATGGTCCCTTGTACCCAATCAATCAAAGGATTGTGTTCGCATAGCCAGGTGTATCCCAGGATCTCCACTGTCCAGGAGCAGCTACTTCGATGTTTTTGGTTTTTGTAATTATATCTATTTTTAGGACTAATTTCCTAAGTGGGCGCATAGTGCGGACTTTCCGCTCAGTCAGGATCTGAGGGGGGGAATTATTTTAATTTTCTTTGTAAGCCAAATTAAGCCTCCCTTCCTGGGGAGCACGCTTTTTCGAGATCGTGGCTTTGGTTGTGTCAACTGGTAGGATACTACTTTGAGATGACAAAGAATCAAGAGAAACATCACTATCTAATACATCAAAATGATTAAAAGAAGATTGAGAAGATTGAGAAGGAGAAACAGAATTTGTACTAGCACTATCTAGGCATCGAGTACGGCAGTCCGAAAGTAAACTATTTTTTTGTTTTATCAGAGGGGGAGGGGTCGTACCCGATACGATCTCCCTTACTCTTTTCCCTGAGTCACATCGAGATCACGAAAATAGGCTTGCACCGCTTCCAAGTCCATTCCTTGTATTGCCTTTTCCCAATTAGGCGATTGTGGGGTTTGTTGGTTTGTTGATGCAGTTCCTTCTGCAGCCCTCACATTTCTGGATTTGAATTTTAGACATTCCTTTCTATGTCTGCCTCTAGAGAATCCACAATTTTTACATCTTGTCAATGGCTTTTTACATTCCTTGGCTCTATGTCCATCTATTCCGCAGTTGTAACATCCCAGAGACGTTTTTCGAACATTGGTAGTGGTTACTGTGGCGTCAATGTCCATGGCATTGGGGTCTCAGCGAGAGAAGGAAGAGGTTCAGGTTTTGAATGCTTCGATCACGTTGGCATATTTTTGGATGGTAGCGATGAACTTGGCAATAGCGGTAGGCCGTTCTCCTTGTAGGAACATGTGTTTAATGATGTCTTGTCGACTGTTCCTTTCAAGGAGTGCGATCCCCATCATTGGATCACATTTGGCTTGATCATAAAGAGCGATCCAACTCGTCAGGAAGACCTGGGTCCGCTCTTTTGATCCTTGCTTTTTATCCATCAATTTTCGGAGGGCGATATCCCTCTCGTTGCCAATCCGAAATCGTCCGTCCAGAAGTTTCTCAATTTCATCTGGATCAGGCCATAAGTGTTCAGCCAAGCCTCGTCTTTTCGTTTCTGGCCCATGTGCCAGCACCATTCTTATCCTTTTCTCTGATATCCCCGACTCGGGAAAGAACTGCTAGACATCCCTTTTTGTTGGTTGTGGAGGTTTCGGAGTTAACCTCGATCCATGCTACCATTTTGGTCCACCATTCATCGTAGCGGCTGTATGTTCCATCAAAGTTCCCAGGATCAGGAACAATTTTGGCGCGCTTTTTCGAGCTCCCTGAGGAGGTAAAGGTGTCGAGAAGGCAAAGAGCTGCTATGGCGTCGAGGGTCTCTTTTGACAGAGCAGATGGGGGTACGGGAATGGGGTCTTCTTCCATGTCCTGATCTAGTCGATCATGGGCCTTTTGGGCGCTGTCTTGCGCCTCTTGGAGCTGGTCCTTCAGGTCGTTGATTGTGCTATAGAGCAATGTGAGTCGAGCATCTAGGTCCAAAGTTGACGTGGATGCGCTCATTGAGGGTTGGGGCAGTGGGTTGTCAGATGTCAATTTCTGACCCGATCCTCGCATGGGGTTGAATGATCTGTGGGGATCCATGAGGTTGTCGGACATTGTTAATCTCGATCTCGTATTCTATGTGACTAGCATAGAGGTAATAGGGATCAATGTCAACTTCTTGGATTGCTAACTTTCCTTCAAAGGAATCAAAGAGATTGTTTTTAAGTTTGAAGGGCCAGTCCCCGACTAGATCTACTTCAAATCCAAATCCTATCTTATTGTCATTGGGATCTTCCTCTTTTATTGATAAGCGGCAAATAGGGAAGGTTTCTCTCACAGCTCGGAAGGACACGTTGCCAAAGTATTTGGGAATGATGGGCAATTAGAGGGTGTCAACAGGCCACTGGAGGATGGCTTGTTCTTGGAAGTTTATGACAGAGTTTTCTTCGTTGATCTCGTGGAGGACTGCGATTTCTGCCTGGGAGAGCTGAGGGGTCCAGGTATTGGCAGTATAGAAAAGTTCGGGTTCTTTTTCCCAATCACTGTTATCGGTTTTCAAGGTTTTGACTTCCCACGGATCGGGTTCAGTAGGACGATGGTAATTGGGGGAGAGGAAGCTGAGTTTGAATTCTTTTCCCACGAGAGTCAATTTGAGATGGTAACCTTCTTCTTGATTCGACAGGTGATAGAAGAGGTAGGTGAGGATGGTAAAGCAATAGAGAAATGTAAAAGTTCTGACAAGGATTATGAGATTGATGCTCATATAATGAGGAGGATCTCATAGGGAGTCACGTCACTCGGATCTGAAAGAAAAATCTTCTTCGGCAAGGGTCATATTACGGCCGGGGCATGACTTTCTGGTGGGGGGGACTGGGGAGTGCACGCAGGCAATATCTGTTGCCCATCAAGCGGATGGGTAGGTAATACCTGTGGATCGTTTAGGTTATATCATGCGCAACCTCGATAACAATTATGCTCATTCGAAAGCGTGTGCTGACCCACTATGCACAGGATAGGGATTGATACTATTTTAGAGTCAAAGTATTGTCATGTATACCGCTGACGGGTGAGGTGAGATAGTAAAAGAAGTCTTGTTCTTATGAAGGCAACCTAGATCCAACAAGGACTATGGCACCTCAACAATCACAAAGACACTGGGAGGGGAATGTGCAGTGTAGGATGGAGGGAATCCAACCAGAACAAGACTGGCTTGTTCGGTCGCTGTATTCAAGTATTTATACGATGGACATGTGTGCACAGACCAGCTTAGGGCCGGTCTGGATAAGCTATGCTAACTAATATGGTAAGTGTCCAACAGGTGCTACCAGGATAAGTCATGTGACTTATGGCTGTGCAGGTCACGTGACTTGGAAAAGTAAAAAAGGTGAGAAACGAAAGATAAAGTATAAGGGGTCATGTGATGCTGACTAAGCAGTCACTGACTTTGAAGAGTGGAAAATGAAGAGGTTTGTAACAATATTTGTATCTATGTACATATTCTCCTATAATAAGGAAATAGAATAGAAGAATGACAAAGATATAAGTCATCTGCAGTAAAATACTGCTATAGTCTTAATGGTGTTAAAGCTATCATATTTATGTGATGAGTAACACAAATCACATGATGGTGTCACAACTAAGTCACAGTATGTAACTAGTCAGTGATGCTAGTGTCATTACTAGGGATCATGGTATGTAAATGAAATGAATCCATGATTTTGAACAGTGTTCACTAGCTGGTAATAGATAGCCGGACTTGTGCATTGACTATAAATGGACGACTCCTTGAAGTATAAAGTGAAGGCGACATAGATCCAACAAGGACTATGGCACCTCAAAAAGTACTAAGACAAGGGGAGGGGAAAAGTATAGGATGGAGGAAATCCAACCAGAACAAGACTGGCTTGTTCGGTTGCTGCATTCAAGTATTTATACTACTTACATGTGCGCACAGACCAGCTTAGGGCTGGTCTGGATAAGCTGTGCTAACTATTATGGTAAGTGTCCAACGGGTGCTACCAGGATAAGTCATGTGACCTGTGGCTGTGCGAGTCACGTGACTCGGAAAAGTGAAAAGTGAGAAAAGAAAGGTGAAGTATATAAATGGTCACGTGATGCTGACTAAGCAGGTCACATGACTTCGGAAAGTGGAAAATGAAGAGATTTGTAACATAAAGGACCCTTTGTTGATCTGGACACCTAGGAACCTGTGAGAATCAGTGGGTTTGATGGTTATGCCTCTGATGGTGATTAGTGGGCTTTGGCCTTATGGTTATTATAGGCTAGGCATATGTTACAAACACTTTCCAATACACTATAGATATATTACTGTATATTCAGACTCTGGAAGGCTTGCGGAAGCTGTAATAACCATTATGTTGGATTATGATCATAAATCTCCTGTCAAATTTATATGTTTTTGGAATCATGAGATCTTGTTGTGGCTGTGGAGCTAGGCACATGCTGTAGACACATTCCACAGTGCTCAACTACAAAACACTTATGTGTTCAAATATGATTGTTAGACCATTATAGTGATGACAAGTCTGACATGAGGTCACCAGAGTGGGACTTTTAATAGCCCTGAGCACCCTTCATACCCTTGGAGGGTACAAAATTTTTGACAACTGTACCCCTACCCCTACCCTTATGGTACCCTGACCCTGACCCCTGGAGGTTACTCATACCCCTGCTCTTGCCTAATTCCACTACATAGTATCTGAATGGCTATTTGGATTAGTTGTGGAAGCATTGTAGAAGCTATAAAATACTTTTATGAATGTTTTGTAATACTCCTAAATCTCCTCAGATTCAACTCACTACATCTTCAATTGCACAACCAGTGTAAAATCCTCAATATTCTACTTACTATCACTAATAGCTCATCTATCTGGAATGGTTTCAACTTCCACTTCAATCATGATCAGGATTCAGGATACCATCACCATCAATCATGAGTCTTAACCATCATTCCTACTCATTTCCATTCACTGGGTCTATGGTGTACCTTTATGAGGCTCCATTAGCCAATGGAAGAGGAGTTTGTTGGATTTATTTGGACAACCTCTATTCTCCACATCTTTTGGTGATTATTTAGTAATTTCCTGACCATTTTTGGGACAGGTATGACAATATTCAATAATTTATAGTAATATCTCATCTGCATATAGATTGATTTGTGTTATTATGCTCATATAAAAGACAGGGGCTTCCAAGCCACTGCTAAGCTTGCCAATCACTTCCTGAGATTGCCTTCATTTATCTTTCTCAGTATCAATAGTAATATATATCTATGGACCTGGTGATATCTGGAGTATGGACAGCTGTAGGATTCTGTCAACAGCTGATGTCTGTGATAGTATGAAGGTCAGGACTGATGTTGGGTTGTGCTGAGAGAAGTATAAGGGTTATAAGGGCGCTTCATTGCCTTAGTTCACACCAACGGACAAGTACATCATATATTGATGTAGAGTGTAAAGATAAAAAACATGGGGCCGTCCTAGTGACAGTCCCCACTTTATATACATAAGATACATGTGATTAAATAAATGTGAAATAACAGAATCACGGACATGTGGTGCTAACGACCACATGCCAAGTACGAAGGACAAATGGGGCAAAGCCCCTCTGAAAAGCACGAACCCTTACACCCTCCCCTTCTAGAAATGGTGCATGGCTCGTATACGGGAAAAACAAAAAATTAGAACAGAAGAAAGAGGAGAAGGAGAAATGAGAGAAGGGTATAGTCCGTGACGAGAATCAATTTGAAGGATCACATTCACCCGGTGTCATCGGGATGATCGCCCTCGTCACCCATACTGACATGATCCACCTCGACATCCCTGGAATACTGGCTATCCTCCCAAGGTATGGAGGGGAGGTTGTAATGGAGGACTGCTTCTCCGAAGTGGTTGAGGACCCACGTGTCCTCTGAGAAGTCAGTGTCATGCTTGAGGGGGGGACATCCTTGGGTTGCACTCCTAATGCATTGGCCTGCAGGTCATACCATTCGAGCGAACAGTTGAATGCATCGCTCGTGACGGGGTGACGCAACGCTTCTTGCAGTGGCACGTAGATGGCAGCAGTTGTGGGGTTATCAAACCCACCCGACAGGTCGATGTGTTCGACCATCTTGCGTGCTAATTGCCTAGCCCAGGGGAGGACGTCATTGGCCTGTTGTGCAGTCAATCCGTTCACTGCAAGATATGCAGTGATCTCAGGCATGGATGCCTCTTTGCCAAAGGTCCCGACCCAGGGTGTGGGATGCCCTGTGTGGAGCCCAACATCTGCCCAGCGAAGTAGATGGCAATACCGTCTGGGGATGATGATGAGACAGACAAGTTCCCATTGCTATACCATGTGATTGAAGTCATGGCAGGGCACCGGGGCTAGCCTTTCCAGGAGGAGTAGTCCTTGAACCTGTTGATGGGTAGGTCGTCTTAAATCAGAGTGACCATCATCAGGGGTGAGGTTCTGCCCCGTAGCTCCCGGGAATACTCGTCGGAGTCCATTCCGCTCTTCTTCCTCGGGGCAGAGCAGCTGACAATGTTCGATGAAGTCAACCCAGTCGTCCACTGGGGCGTCGAGGGCCAGTGCCTCGCGAGGAATGGAGGGGTTTCTCCCCAAGACTTTGAGGTGGATCTGGCCTGTCGATCGGGTAGAGGAGGAGGCGGGTAGAAACGGTATCCGGAGCTTTGACTCAACTGTAGCTATGTCAAGATTTGGCCCTGCCTGGTCCATGTTAATGCGTTATTTGACTGGTGGAGCATTCAGAGCTTGTGTCTCCTGGGCTGCCTGAGCGGACACAATCGTGGTCCATTGCCTTTGGTATCTGTCATGGCGCTCGCATTCATCACACCTTCGAGCTGAGGCCTCCTCCTTCTTCGACTGTTTCTTCTGCCTCATGCATTCAGCGTACCATGCTGGGGGGTCTCCAGATAGCGACAGCGAGGCAGTGGACGAGGTCACTTGTATTGAGGTTTTTATACCTCTTCCAGACATTCAGGAACGTGACCAGGTTTAGTGCCTGGCGAGTCCGGCGAGGCTCATTTTCAGGGTCCTGCTGCGCTCTGTCAAACAGGGAGTGTATTTTGTCTCATGAATTGAAGAAACGGACAAGTCCCATGTCTCCTCTGTTGAAGCGGATGGGTTGATTTGCTGGCCAGCTTTTATGGTAGGTGAAATACCCCATAGGTAGCTGTTCAAGAGCCTGTTCCCGTTGCGTGCCTTTGAGGGCGAAGAGCTCGTCGTCACTCCAGATGAATAACATACGGCCATTTTGACTGATGCCATCACCAAGGATGAGTGTCATCGGGGGGCATTCATTCCCTGTGGGATTAGGAAATAGTTGCGCGAAGGGTGGTAGGTCATTGAATGACCATGGACTTTCGACTGTGGTAATAGGAGGATGGGCATTGTCGACAGAGTCAGTGGCCTTGTAGGGGAGTGCTGCTGTGGTCTCCTCGTAATGTGCTCACTCTTTGCCTTTGCGGGAGCTACTTGGCACTGGCGTTTCTTGCAGCTGGTAACTGAGCATGGGTGGTTCCTGCAGGTGCTGGCTAAGCGCAGGCATCTCCTGCAGTTGTTGGCTAAGCGCAGGCCGTACCTGCACCCTCCCCCCCAAAAGAGAAGGGCCAGCCGAGGGAGAATCCTATAGATGACACTGTCCCTCAATAGCCAGGTCCAGAGATGTATGTCAAATGAGCTGGTATATTAAGTGATTGGTGGGTGTTTAAGAGTATGGATCTTCCTTGAAGTCAAGTTCCAACTATGCTTCATTGAAGTCTTATTCAAGGCTCACTGAGATTCCAGCTACTTGGCCATACTTCTTCATATGATTCCTCACTAACCAGGATTTTCTCTCCTAATGTTTCCTCTGCTAAGGTCATGCCTCTCCACATTGCCACTTTTCCTGGCATCAAACTTTTCAAAAAAAAAGGAAACCAACACTGGTCTCAGGGGGACATCAAACATGAGGTGGTCCAAGCCACCCCTGAACATCACACAAGCATATCTTTGGAAATCAACATTCCCTCTTATCACTCCTTCTATCTTATGCTACTTTTGAATTCCTGGCAGGTATGGAAGAGCTTTGGTCTCATTTTGAATGGCAGAGATCAGCTGGTCCCTCAAAAGATATGACTCACTAGGAATTTTTCTGTGTTCTTCTGAAGATGTGCAATGCTTATGATGATAATGATCAGCCTTAAGACTTCCAATGATATTCACCATGGCCGAGAGGCATTTGCAAAGAAGATAGAGAACCAACAAGCAATTTTAAACATCAGCTTGGAATACCAGCAGTAATGGGCATTTCTAAAGAAGTCAAGATATATAGACTAATATAGTGGTGGTAAATCAAGGCCAGCAATGACAATAAACATAGGAATGGGCCAGGTGGCATATCATGACAGAAAGGAAAGCTGAATTGAGACCTTGATCTATTCAAAACATCATACTTATGTTCTTTTTCTCAACTCCATGCAGCTACATAAGTTAATTTGAAACCAAGAGCTTGATTAAGTGTTGAGACTGGTTGCAACAACCATATACATATTGCTCAAAGAGTTCAAGGAAGGATGACACAGCAAGGAGGATATCACTATTGTCAATTAATTGGTGGAAATCATATATCGAGGCAATGAAAATCAGTTGTACTTTTGAATACTGTTTTCTTACTCAAAGAACACACTTTCTGACGACCCTATTCAGTAGAATTTTTGGCAAATGACCAGCTAGCCAATGTGCCAAATTGCCGCAACTGACTGGCCAACCAACATCGGCTGACAGAGTAAAAATCTCGGAAAACTGCCGGTCGGCCAATGCAACTGGAACTCGGCATGTTACCAACTGGCCGACTGACTGTGGATGCTGACATTCTACAGTTGACCGATCGGCCAACAATAGAATCTCGGCATGTTGCCGATTGGCCAATTAGCTAGGTATTGCCACATTCTGCAATTGACTGATCGGCCAAAATGAAAACTCGGCATCCTTGCCGACTGGCCAATGGCCTGTGGATGCCTACATTCCACTATTGACTGATTGGCCAATAATTGAATCTTGGCATGTTACCGATCAGCCAAGTGGCTAGGTATTGCTGCATTTCGCAATTGACTAATCGGCCAAAATGAAAAACTTGGCATGTTTGCCAACTGGCCAATGGGCTTTGGATGCCGATATTCTACAGTGGACCGATCAGCCAACAATGGAATCTTGGCATGTTGCTAATCGGCAAATTAGCCAGGTATTGCTGTTTTTGAAGTGGTAAATGTCAGTTGGCAAAGGATTGTATGTACTGAAGTCATGTTTCGGCAGGTTATGAAAGTAGGTTAGACCCTATGGAAGCACATACCAATGCAATCTCGGCATAGCTGCCACTTGTTCTTCAGTTATAAGAAATATGCCTACTAGATACATTCTAAGTAGTAAATATGTTTTGGCAAAGGATTGTATGTAGTAGAGTGCTATTTCGGCATGTTAGACAAGTAGTTTAGACCCTATGGCATCACATACTGATGCAATCTCAGCATAACTGCCACTTGTTATTCAGTTATGAGAAATATGCCTACTAGATACATTCTAAGTAGTAAATATGTTTTGGCAAAGGATTGTATGTAGTAGAGTGCTATTTCGGCATATTAGGCAAGCAGGTTAGACCTTATGGAAGCACATACCAATGCAATCTCGGCATAACTGCCACTTGTTCTTCAGTTATAAAAAATATGCCTACTACATACATTCTAAGTAGTAAATATGTTTTGGCAAAGGATTGTATGTAATAGAGTGCTGTTTCGGCATGCAAGGCAAGCAGTTTAGACCCTAGTATGGAAGCACATGCTGATGCAATCTTGGCATAGCTGCCACTTGTTCTTCAGTTATGAGAAATATGCCTACTAGATACATTCTAACTAGTAAATATGTTTCGGAAAAGGATTGTATGTAGTAGAGTGCTGTTCCGGCATGTTAGGCAAGCAGGTTAGACCCTACTATGGAAGCACATGCCGATGCAATCTCGGCATAGCTGCCACTTGTTATTCAGTTATGAGCAATATGCCTACATACACTCTAAGTAGTGAATAGGTTTCGGCAAAAGAATGGAATGTATGTGTGGGTATCATGTTCCAGCATGTTTGGCAATCACTCAGGGTCCTATGATGGCTCTCCTCGCCGCTTTCTCAGCATTATTGTACAGTATGATTGAGTTTTACAAATACTCCGCATACAGTACTCTAAATGCAATTCTTGCTTCAGCAAAGGAATGTATGTTTCTCGGCATTATTGTACAGTATGATTGAGTTTTACAAATACTCCGCATACAGTACTCTAAATGCAATTCTTGCTTCAGTAAAGGAATGTATGTGTGGAAGTGATATTCCGGCATGATTGCCAGTTACTCAGGGTTCTATGGTTCCTCTCCTTGCTGATTTCTCGGCATAATTCTACAGTATGATTGAGTTTTACAAATACTTTGCATACAGTAATCTAAGTGCAATTCTTGTTTCAGCAAAGGAATGTATCTATAGAAGTGATATTCCGGCATGATTGCTGGTCACTCAGGGTCCTATGGTGGCTCTCCTCGCCACTTTCTCCGCATAATCTACGGTTTGATTGAGTTTTACAAATTCTCCACATACAGTCATCTAAGTGCAATTCTTGTTTCGGCAATGGAATGTATATTTTCTATGGTGGCTCTCCTCTCTGCTTTCTCGCCATAATTCTACAGTATGATTGAGTTTCACAAGATTTCCCACATATAGTAATCTACTCAGTGTAATTCTTGCTTCAGCAAAGGAATGTAAATATTCCAATGTGATTGGCAGTCAATCAGGGTCTAGGGGCCCCTCTTGCTGCTATCTCGGCATAATTGGACACTGTGATTCAGTTTGATTAAATTCCACTAACATATATTCAGTTATGTAAATGCATTTCTTATGTCGGCAGAGGAATGTATGTGTAGGAGTGATGTTCCAGTATGTTTGGCAGTCACTAGAGATCCCATGGAGTCCCTGCTTGCTGCTATCTCAGCATAATTGGACACTGTGATTCCATTTGATTCCATTCCACTTACATGTATGGCTTTATAAAACTGAATCATAATGTATAATGATGCCAAGAAAGGGGTAAGGAGAGCCAGCATAGGACCTTGAGTGACTTCCAAACATGCTGGAACATCACCTCCATATATACATTCCTTTACTGAAACAAGAATTTCACTTAGATTATTACTGTATGCGGGGAATTTGTAAAACTGAATCATACCATAGAATTGTGCCAAGAAAGCAGCAAGGAGAGCCACCATAGGACCTTAAGCTGCCAATCACACTAAAATACATTTCCATATATACATTCCTTTACTGAAGCAAGAATTGCACTTAGTAGATTACTATATGTGGGGAATTTGTACAACTCAATCATACTGTAGATTATGTGGAGAAAGTGGCGAGGAGAGCCACCATAGGACTCGGAGTGACTGCCAATCATGCCGGAATATCACTTCCATAGATACATCCCTTTTCCAAAACAAGAATTGCACATAGATGACTGTATGCAGGGAATTTGTAAAACTCAATCATACTGTAGAATTATGCCAAGAAAGCAGCAAGGAGAGGAACCATAGAACCCTGAGTAACTGGCAATCATGCCGGAATATCACTTCCACACATACATTCCTTTACTGAAGCAAGAATTGCATTTAGAGTACTGTATGCGGAGTATTTGTAAAACTCAATCATACTGTACAATAATGCCGAGAAAGCAGCGAGGAGAGCCATCATAGGACCCTGAGTGACTGCCAAACATGCCGGAACATGATACCCACACATACATTCCATTCTTTTGCCGAAACCTATTTACTACTTAGAGTGCCAGTGTATGTAGGCATATTGCTCATAACTGAATAACAAGTGGCAGCTATGCCGAGATTGCATCGGCATGTGCTTCCATAGGGTCTATCTAACCTGCTTGCCTTACATGCCAAAACAGCACTCTATTACATACAATCCTTTGCCAAAACATATTTACTACTTAAAATGTATATAGTAGGCATATTTCTTATAACTGAAGAACAAGTGGCAGTTATGCCAAGATTGCATCGGTATGTGCTTCCATAGGGTCTAACCTGCTTGCCTAACATGCCGGAACAGCACTTTACTACGTACAATCCTTTGCCAAAACATATTTACTACTTAGAATGTATCTAGTAGGCATATTTCTCATAATTGAATAACAAGTGGCAGCTATGCCGAGATTGCATCAGTATGTGCTTCCATAGGGTCTAACCTGCTTGCATAACATGCCGAAACATCAGGCTACTACATACAATCCTTTGCCAAAATATATTTACTACTTAGAATGTATGTAGTAGGCATATTTCTCATAACTGAATAACAAGTGGCAGTTATAACTTATGCCGAGATTGCATTGGTATGTGATGCCATAGGGTCTAAACTGTTTGCCTAACATGCTGAAACAGCACTCTACTACAGGATGCCGAGTTTTCATTTTGGCTGATCAGTCGATTGTGGAATGCAGCAATACCTAGCTAATTGGCCAATCAGCAACATGCCGAGATTCTATTGTTGGCCGATTGGTCCACTGTAGAATGTCAGCATCCATAGCCAGTCGGCCAGTCGGTAACATGCCAAGTTCCATTTCCATTGGCCAATCTGTGATTTGCAGTGATTTTCACTCCATCAGCCGATATTGGCTGGCTGGTCAGTTGCGGCCATTTGGCACATTGGCTAGCCGGTCATTTGCCGAAGAATTGTACTGCATTATGTGTTCTGACAAGGAAACAGCTCCTGATCATAATTGTATCTCTGATATAGTTTTATAATTAAAACTTGGGCAATCAAATATGATCAAAAATCATTTTATGACTATCATATGTAATATCAGAGAAAGAGAGCTGCTAGGCAGCTTCACTTTGTTGACACTACATTGGACATTTTGCTCAGTGCCTATCATTAGCAGACACAGCAGTTAACTCAAGTTGTGGAGGATTCTGAACTGTGAGGATGTATGGACTATGTATGACACAACAAGAATGCAAAGATTCCTGGTAGCTTGTCACCTAGGTGTGGTTTGGATACATAGGAATTATGAGCCAGTAGGCCAAGAGCCAGTGAGGAGAGAACAAGATGAGTCAGAGTACTAGATTGGGGACCGAAGTGACAGAGTACAGTAGAAGAACATAAACCACACAAAGCAATAAATTTGCTAAATCTGCCTAAAACTTCCATCACTGTGCAAGTGTGACTGTAAGAATCTGCAACTTGTTGGTCATTTTTCCCATCCAGTTGAAATTTGACTCGAAAAGCCCAAGCACACTTCAGTTCCTCAGCACTCAAAACCTTTTCTACAACAATGCTAGCCTATCTTGATGCGAAGCTGCCTTGAGATGTTTGAGTCTCTCAGCCACCACTTTAGAGAAGGAGGTAAGTAAATGTAAATTTTCTGGGCCAGATGTTGCCAAGACTTAGGATGTTGCCAAGACTTAGGCCAGGCCTAGGGGCAGTTCATTTTTTGTGACTTGGCTCTGTCCAGAATGATATTAAGACAGAGCTACTTTAGACCACTTTGCAGCTACCTGAATATAGGCCATTCTATGAAGACCTACACCCCAGTAACTGTGTGTATTCAACACAGCCTTTCACTTAGGATAGATAACAGGCATAATTTTGAAGGAAGTAATGTCGACCTAGATATGCTTGATGAGACTGTGGTTGTAGGTGAAGAAGAAGAACACAGACATTGTCACACAGGCATTGAGGAGTGACCTTAGATGGTGTGGGGTTTGTAGTGGAGTAGATGAGCTGAAAATTTGACTCTCTTTGCCCTGGATTTTCTGGTACATGCACTACCATTCTGTCTTGATATTGAATTAAACATGGCAGGACTGGCTTGCTTCCTTGGCTTCAACAAATTGGTCATCAAAGTTGAGGCACTGAGTGATACCAAAGTGCCATATAAAAATATATGACAGTGGGAATCAAGCTTGAAAGTATGCTTGAGGTTTGTGGAGATTTACCACATCAGTTGCTCTTCATACACTTCAATACTTGTGATGTTGAGACCAAGAGAAGCCAATACCTCCTCAGAGAGATGGTAGTGTGGCTTCTGGACAATTTGAGACGGAATGTATCATCTTGGGGGTATTATGCTAATATATGTACATGTAATCAGATACATCTCACAGAAAAATAATGGCACCCTGAAGGAAGAAGTGTTGCTTCTCCTCCAGTTCCATTGTGTCATATTGTTCCTTGATTATGTCTTGCTTACTCTGTTTATGGCCGAGCCACTGGAGATTTTCATTCCAAAGTGGATGTAATTGGTTTGTGAAATGAGGTTGTTTTGAATTGCATGAGATGATAGTTGTCCTGACCTGAAAAGCCTTTGGTGTACTATGTACCTGGGTATACACCTGCTCAGCAGGCAAAGCCAGCACATCTTTGAAAGGATCAGGTAGTGGCAGAAACAGCGACAGCTGATCTTCAACCAATAGTAGAGGGAGGAATAAGAGGTATCCAATTCAGCTTTGACTATGATAACAATGTGAAGACTTGAATAACAGCTGCAAACTATAAGGAGTGGCTATTGGACTGGAATGGGAAGTTGGAGGATCAGGGTGGAAAATACTACTCCTGCAAGATTCCAGAGACTCACACATTTGCATCATCAACTTTGAGCCCAATTTTACCAGGCATGTCCAGCCAAACAAGCAAGACATAATTAATTCATTGCAAGCTGTTGGCAAACATATTTAAAATATATATTGTAACTATACAGAGTCAATGGGGTCTCAAAATGCCAGAAAACATTGTTTAATTATATCAGCCAAAACATATCAAAATTTGTCACTTTCCTGCTATTTCAGGTGTTTGTTATGGTGTTCATTATGAATGCAACTAATTACCCTCTCATTATTTAGTTCTTCAAGTCTACATCTGGCCTTATGTGTAGCGTTTCGAAGTCCAGTCACGTAACTGATAAAAAACCGTAACTTAACCAAACCCTGACCGCTTGTAACCGCTTAAAGAGGTTCGGTTATGCCCAATTACAGATAGGTGCAGTTAGGGTTACAAGAAATCTCGAAATTTTCAAAACTGGACAAAAACCGGTCAAAACCGGTCCAAACCGGTTATTGTGGCTGTGCTATTTACACCCCTATATCCCCTACATTTCCCCGATTTATCCATATTTTTTGCGTATTTTTCCATCAAGATTTGACTTTGATATCAATATATTTAGAATTTATCCACATGGAGGTCGAGATTGCTTGT
>JBBPOR010000057.1:0-45294 GCA_038091555.1 Leccinum sublutescens | reverse complement strand
CAGCGTGAAAGACAATTCATTTTTTCTGCGTCTGCACGCTCTCGCGAGTTATTTCTCGTCGATCTCGGCCGTTCTTATGTCCCTACGTCGAGACTGGACCCGCACGCCTCCTGCCTGATCTTTCCTTGTGCCGGGCCAGGCACCCCGGCCGTGCTTTGCCGCACATCCCCGCGGCCGGTTTGATTTAACATAAATTTTTCTGATTATCTATACATAGTAGATACGTTCACCTTATTTTGGCGCGCCCTTTTGCCTCCCCTTCTTCTTTTCCCATAGCTCATCCTTCCACCGAGTGCAGTAGTGTATAGCCTCTATAGAAGGCATTGAAGAGTCGAGTAAACGTTATGTATTAACTTTCTACATGTTGCAACTTAGCTTCTTGTCACGCGCCAACGAACTTGAAGCGGCACCTAAGAAAAAAAAGGCGACTGGAATTATAACACCTATCGTAAGGTACTACAAGACGCCCTCCGATTCCGACCACTCCCCATCTACCAAACGGAAAACTCGCCCGCATGGGCGATGCAGATGTCGACCGTCCTCAAAAGGAGGAAGGTCTATCAGGTAGTTGTTGAAGGTTTGCCAAGGCCGGCGAACGGACTGGCGGTACAGGCTGCCGAGTGGGACGAAAAGGACTCACTCGGGCAGGAACTCAAGTACTCGATCTCGTGGATTGCACGACTGCATCCGAGATGTGGACCGCGCTTCGCACCAATCATCATGCTCCCAACGGCGTTTTCACCCAGCTCACTTACAAGAAGTCTACATAGCTGAGACTAGAGACATAAGTGAACTTGCCGCGGAGGATACGTCAAACTGAGTCGTCCCATCGTTTCGTTTTGCAAAGCATGACACTCTGGTTTAGCAACCTCAACTGCAGTCGAACGAGTCTTTTCGCAACAAGGCCGACAACTGTTGCATTTCAGTCTGGCCGCACAACTCGAGAGTTACTGTGTCTCCAGTCACAGTGGAGCCGCCATGACTTGATTACTACTTCTCAGGATATCCTTGCAAACATGCGCGTACAATACCTCATTGTCATCCTTTCAAAGCTTCAACGTTGGTCACTCGCTGAGCGACACCGTGGTCAACAGTCACACCGCGGGTTTCACCCGTACCCGCGGTGTTGACTTTTCGACCCGCGGTGTTATTCGTGTGTTGAACCCTACCGATTATTGCACTGTTTTAAGTGACGCAGGGAATTTGAAAAACAAAAATTAGAAAAATGTAGGTGAAAAACAAGGTCAATAACTAGCATACAAACTCCTGGTTCCGCATCTGGACTCGGAGTAACTCCTAGAGGCAGCCAATCATGTCCATCCCATACATAAACTTTGGAATGCATTCCCATGTTTCTGGCAGCGGAGTTGGACTCCCGCTCGGATGTGAATCATTGTGGCGTCCTTGTCTGTCATCGGACTTGCACATAACAGTATAATACCTCATTGTCATCCTTTCAAAGCTTCGACGTTGGTCACTCGCTGAGCGACACCGTGGTCACACCGCGGGTTGCACGGGTCGGTGTGAACCCGTACCCGCAGAGGGTACGGTGTCAGCGGGTAGTGTTGACTTTCCGACCCGCGGTGTTACCCGTGTGCAACCCTATGTAACAGTATGACAGTCTTTTTTTTTTTTCCCACACGCGTTGTCAAGGTATCTGGCCCCTTTTCTGGATTAACGAGACCACCCTGCTCATGCGGGTGATAACATGGGCAGGCTTCAATTCGTGCTGCAGCCCCTGCTGCTCCGATACTGGATCTACGGCGACGATTTCGAAGCTATCTTTCGTGTCAAGATTCCGAATGGCACAAGATTCTGTCCTTGCCCTGAAATAAGCTATAAAACACAAGAATCCGCTGCCCTTCCGGGGCCTCGACTCGAATGCTAGAGATCTTACTCTCTACTCGGTTATATCCCTAATTACTCCACGATGCGTGAAATAGTATGTGCTTCTACCATTAGAGACGTGTGTTGATTTTGCAGGGGCATTAGCATGGAATTTGGGTCCAGTGGTCGAGATCCTCTCCACGGATAACGATATACCTACCATCCGGGTGGCTTGCCACCTGGGTGTATTTAGGAAAGCCATTAACAGTGTATTGACCTTGTTGTGATGGCATAATAATTGGATGTATCAGAACATTCGGAGGGGTGACCATTGAATTTTTGGTTTACTTTGGGAATCGGTCACTTGTGATGTTCTTTTCCTCCTCTCCGCAGTATTCTTCACGCTCTGGGCCACCCCCTAAACATATACGGCGAACAAGGTTGGAGCATCGGGAACGAGGCACGACGAGGCGCCGTACTAAAGAGCAGCTGCCAGTGAATGTAGACCAGCTACGGACACGCGCCCGGCGGTACAATTATGTGAGCTAGTAGGTATGCCGAGGCAGAGACACACAAAGCGCGAAAACACGCTCGGACGTGAGCCAGGACACTTCGGACAAAAAAAATCTAAGTTGTTGACTCTTTCACTGAGTTCGCAAGCTCAGTACTACAATCATCTGCATCGTATATAAGGTCATCAAAAATAATACACTTGTAAATTCAAAATCCCCGCTTTAACGAGTTTATCTTTACCACGTGCTCGGCCTGGTAACGGTTTACAGTAAAGCATTCCGAATCGTTCAGCAAAGAATATTCAGAATCACAATAGAACAACCAACTCACCCAAACGTCCCGTTAACCGTCCAAAGTGGCATTGCCTGCCCGTCGGCAGTGTTTAAAAATACGGTGTTCCCCCACCACTTGGCGATGTTATTCGCCCCAATCGCGCCGTCCATCGGGTATTGTAGACAGAAGAAGATGAGGATAATTGAGCATGCCAAACCTGTATCCAGCGCGGCTGACAGGACATCTATGCATGTGTTTCAAAAAAAGAAAGGTAGGCGAAAGCGTGCGTGAGCGAACGGGTCGTTGGAGACAATATATGCACGCACAGTTGTACTTTGTCCACCACGAAAAGTGGCGCCTTCGGATGACATATTGGAAAATGAACCCGACGATGCCCCATGTCACATAGTTGACGGCTGACGCGGGTGGGATAGCTCCAGTTCCGTTGAAGATTACGGGGAAGCTGCGAGGGAATCGTGTCAGTGAACGCGCCGTGCCCTAGCTCCCATCCTAGCGCGCGAGTGGTATACATAAGAGACGAATGGAACGAGGACGTACTTAAGATAACGGATCCAACTGTCGGGCCACTTCTTCTGCAAGGACCAGGCGATGACCGGGCAAATGGCGCCGAGGAGGAAGAACCAGACAAGACCGTAGTACACCTGGCCGCTCGAGAACTGGCGCTGAGGACCAATCACGCCCCACTATTGAATGCGTTATAATTTGAGCGATTAGGGTCCCGCATCAGTTCCGCATCGTGAGTTTAATTCTTTTTTTCGAAACATTGAGTATTCAGCAACTTACGATGATAGAGGCAGTGCCAAATACTTGCGTGCTCGGGCAAATGAACCCATTCTTTTGCGATGTGCTACACATGTCAGGAATGTTGGAAAACATCCAGGCCTGAACACCCAATTGGACCGTCCCGGCGATCACCGTGGCGACTATCTGGCACCAGAACATCGTCCGGGGAGGGATCTTCATGTAATGACCGAGCTTGAAGTCGGATGCGAACTGGAGCGCCTGGTACATCGTGATGTACCCCCACGTCTTGAACATCATCATCGCGAGCGGACGACCGGGGAGAGCATAGCCGATGATCAGCTCGGTGATGACGTTGAGACCGATCTGCTGGTTCGTGATGGCTTGAATCATGCCGATAGGAATAATGTAGAAGAAAGCGATGACGAGAGCCAAGACGAAACCCCACACAGGGAAGTCGGTTGGCCAGACCTCGATACAGATGATTCCGAACACAAACATAATTAGAAAAACGCCGATGTACCACCAATCTGGGACTGAGCGATACTTGGACATGAGACGCCCATGAATGTCGGGCTGTTCGTGGAGAGCTCGGCGTGCCTGGGTCCAGATCTGTTTGCGGAAGAATAGGATGGCGTGGACGATCGTGGCTGTGATGGACGCAAACGAAAGGCCGTACGAAAGTGCAAACGTGGTTGATAGGAATAGAGGACTGTATTCCTGGTAAGCAGTGAGATTAAGTGTGTTCTCTGGCGTGAGAATCCTTGAGACGTTGTAACCAACACCCGTGTTGTCGTACGACGTCCGAGATTGCATGGGCATGTATAAGCCATACCAAGTGTTCGTGAAGTGGAGGATTGGCGTGAGAATCCAGAAGAAGACGACGAAACCAGCAACAACATTTGCCTCCGCCCACCATGGGGAAGCAAGTGGACTGAGAATGTATGTGATCTGAGACCAATCAAAGGTGATGAGACTCATCCCCAGACCGCTCTGATAACCAAACATCTGGTTGACGACGATGTTATCCGGGACGATCCAGCATACCCAGGTGAAGTAGCTGAGAGCCTGGAAAAGATAACCCGGGAAAAAGTACCAGCACAAGCCACCGGCCCAAACATATGTGAAGAATCGGCCACGAGAGAGACCTCCATGATTTCCCATACCCGAGTAGGTTTGGGCGTGCAAAGTATTAAAGAGCGCGCAGTTAACCAAGTTGGCGGGCCAGACTGGAAAGTTGGATCAGGAGGTAATTATTTCATGAGCGCGATATTCCCACGTACTCATTGAAGGGGGTTCCACAAGGAAGCGACGCATGACACCTCCAAGGGAAAAACCGATCATCTGTGTGGACATGACCATCATCCATTGGACTTGTCGGGAATGTCAAGATAAAATGGAATATGTTTGTTCAAAAATAAGTACGCACAGCCGAAATTGAACACCTGCTTATAATACACTCTTTGCACTGCCACGATGTCGGTCTAGGAACTCCTAGTAAATGAAGTGCATGGATAGAATAAAAGAAAACGTACAGCATATGCTGACTGATACCCAACAGTTGCCATAATCGTGACCAATACATGTTCTTTCATGGTGAACGGACCAGGGTTGATGGAGATGCCAAATATCTTCCAGTTTGGCACAATCTTTGCCCATAGTTGGCCCATTGGAAACGAGAGGAGCTGAGCGACATTGTTGGAGACGGTGACAGAGGGATATCGGAAGAAGAAGAATTGGTTCAGGCCGGGAACGACGATTGCCCATATGATACCTGGGGCGATGAATCAACGGAGCCCTGATGGAGATGGACCCAAGGATCCATTCCATACCTAGAACCCATGCACGAAAGGTACCACAAGGGATACTGGGATCATCTGTGTTTGCGACAGCGGATCGCACCTCGGGGTAGGGGGAGTCATCCTCTATCGATGACGATAAGAGATCGTCAGAATGAAGGAATTCTATACTGACCAAGCACTCCCACAAGCGCCTCCTCCTTATTGAGATTGGGATCGTCAAAGTCCTCGAAGGGAATAGTGTCCCTCAGGGTCGCTAAGGGAGGCAGTGTGAGCGAGCGTTGACAATGTAGAAAAGAACGAGCTGATTACCTCCAAATTCCTTCTCCTTCTCCGCCGAACCAAGACTATTTCGCTCGTCGTCAGTTACCATTGGAGGTGGTGGGAGGAATGGGGGTGGAGAAAACCGATCGTGCGGCCACCTTTTGTAGGGAGTGGATGCGTCGTTTAAATGAATGACGGAAATAGCAATATTGATCGCTTTGGACGGGGAAAGTGATGGTGCTCCCCCCCGATTTGATCTCGAAGACGGATTTGGAAGCCTGAAGTCTGACCGGAAGCACTTCAAGGTGCTGGAAATACCCATTCAACTGCACGCACTCCTTCTACGGCGACAGAAACCATGTGGTACACATGTTGATAAGCCCAGCTCCGCCCCCAGTATCTGATACGGTATACACACGTGAATTCTTTTAAAGGTGAGGCGGCCATTACGCACGGCGTTCGCACGAGCTCCGATGTTGCTTGCTCTGACGACCACTTGCTGTCACTTTGCTCAGCCAGTGGCAGCGAACTTCGGACGAACTTGATGCGTCATGCTTCCCCGTTCCTGAAATGTGGTTCAGATCGAGAAGTAACCTGGTAGGCAAGTTCGCGTGATCCCAGAATGTGTGAACATTGATGGCTATCAGACACGCTACTATGAACTTTGTTGGACCAGTGAAAAGAATTGAACGGATGAGAACTACAACACCACATTATGTAAGCGTATACGTACCACTGGTCAGCCAGCCCGGATTTACGAGAAGTACGTCCACTTTTCTTCATCGTCGACTTCATGGCGCTGTCGCCCACTGCACTGTCGAATCCCCGTAAAGCCCCCCGCCCTGTGCGCTGTTTTGACCGAAGTCACTAACCAATCAGGCGCTGTCCGCTAGGAAAACATTCCGTCGTTGTCGTCGTTCAGTATGTATTCCCATCTATGATCGCATACCATGGCCGTTATCGGAGAGGCTGCCAGCTAAGCCGGGAACCCGAGGAGACTGATTACGCCAAGAGTAACACCGTGCGGGTGGGCCGCCCGATTCTGCATTGCAACTACGCCATGCGCCCTGCTTGGCGCGGGATATATATCTTGCGACGCACAGACATGTTTTGCTATGTGGGTAGGTGGGAGCCCGAAGAGCATTTTGCTGAGATATCATGAACTACAGATACGGTATCCTGTCCCTGTCCCTGTCCCTGTCCCTGCTCCTTCGACAATTGTGAGTATGTATCAATGTATCATCAGTGGCATGGATTAAAAGTGAGCTGCTTAGCAGTAGGACTCAGTGTCGTGCACTGCTTTCTTGACTGCTGTCAAGGTGAACCACATGCTATCTTTCTAGTCCGGTGACATTAGACCGCCATCGATCCATGTGCAACCAGCTGCTTGACAAATTAAAGGAAAATGCCTACCAAGAAAGGCCTGTGCGAAAATCGAAACACCACTGGCTTTCAAGTTCATTGACACATATTCCCGGCGATTCCCCACAAGTTCAAGTTGTTGCGCACGCTGGCAAAATATTTCTTCCACGTCTGCGCATGCTTTTACATGTGCGTCCTCACGCGCTCACAATATTAATGACGGTGGGTAAAGGCCGGTCTCCTGAAAGCAGTTCCTTGGTAAATAGGAGCTTGGTTCCAAAAGAAATGGTTTCAGCAACTGCAATTGGAGAAACCCCAGCATTACGACCGTCTACTCAAAGTCTCCAACTCCGCGTCGAGTATCTTCAACTTGTCGAAGCCGGTCAGATCTTGGTGCGTCTGTTGCTTGATCATCGTTCAGCATTAAAACGAAAGCGTATCAGAGTGAAGGTAAGACTGGCTTCATCGCGAATGCCAGTACCCACTTCAAGCGTCAGGCTGACGGTGGTTCACTCAATGATTTGTTCGGTCAGATGATCAAACAGATAGTACCTGCTATTCCCATTCTTATACTAAATATCCCGCAGTCAAAGAAGACCCGCAGCGATTCGGAGACGGGATCAATGCGTATCGAACGTTCTGACTCGGATACATTAGGAAGATGGCGGAGGGTGACTCCGAGGACCGGATAAAACTTCAACTTGCGAGCATCTGCTATAACCCTTGCGTGTTTTACAAGTTGCGGCTGACTCTCTCGCACTCATTCCCCTAATAATCCGTGGAGTTTTCAAAGAGTCAGTACACGAAGAGGATTCGAATCAATAGCCCCGAACTCACACCAGTTATTGGTCATCATTCTATGGGGTTATGCATACACATACGCCAAACGTGACACTATATCGGGAAACTCGATCATGCGTTCTCTTCCTTTCGGCTCCATTTGTTCGCGCGTTCTGTTCTTGACGGCGAAACGGGGGAAAAGGCATCAAGTCACGGGCCGACCTCAAGGCCTCATGAATCCGACTATGAATGAGACCAATATGATGAGCATTGATGGCGGTTTACTTACTGTAAGTTATGGAGCCGGCGGAGCCTCTCCGCACAGGCTGCGGGACCCGATGCAACCGATATAGAAATCTATCGCGCGCAGAGGCGCAGTGCCACGAATAATAATATTGATGGGCCAGATAATTACAGACAATGCAACGAAGCATGGCTATCGGTTTTAAATTAAGATACAAGGACACCGAGTAATTTACATAGTGCGCAAGTTGTCAGTCTAGTCCGGGAAGAAAGGACCTGAGTTGGAACTTTGGCATGGGCGACGGGAGGGTCCGAGCAACAGGTTGGTCCGACTTGGCGGGCTCGATACTAGTAGTAGTAGTATTAGTAGATACTAACGCACGAAAAAGACCCTAAATGACCAGCCATAGAATCTCAGTCCAAGAAGTCCATACTATACAATAAGGAAGTTGTACTGTATGGAGACGTCCGGGGACAGGTAATGAGCTCCGTCCATCGATCTCGCTCTGTAAGCCTCGACCTTGAAGCCTTCTACCGTGTAAGACTGCTTACATAAGTAAATCCAAATTCCGAAAAAGGAAATCGCACTGTGCCTGGGCACGTCGGCCTTCGGTGCTGTACTCAGTTCTTAGAGTTGGCCTCAACCTCCATTATTCTTTATTTTCTCTTCTGGTTGACTCAAAGTGCAGAACCTCGGTCATGGTGAGACCAACGAATCCAGTGTTACCCGGTGCTGATCTGACTTTTGGATGATTGCTAACACGCTCATACTACAACCACGCAACAGTCGGCCCTGTTCAACTTTCAATCTCTCCTGCTTGTCATCCTGCTTATGATATGCACGTGCACGTACGTGCGCGCCGTCGCGCCTCGTCTGATAGACAAGAACAAAAACGGGTACGAGCCTTCCCCTTCTTCAGCGCCTTCGCGTGTTGACGAACAAATATAGGATCTTTGGCTTGTTCTTCATGTCCGCTCGCATAGGTACGTCTCCCCCACCTTTCGAGGCGTAAACCAACGCCACGCCAACTCCGGTACCGACCCCGGAATTCGATACGAAAACAGGTGAACGTCTGTCGCCATACGTGGCCCTGGCATGCATGGCCATGGCCGTCACTATTCTGCTACAATAGTTCGCCCGCTTCCCGCTGTCATTTAGCCTTGTTCCATCCCTTGACTTCCGTCGTCTAAAGGAGCGTCGTCCGCTTCTGGCTCTCCGCCCACACACCTACCCCATGCACATTGTCCCAACCTCGCCAACACTACCATTTTGTTTTCTGCAACAAAGTAAACGGTATGATAAGATATGTCAAAAAAGAGGAAATGTTGCATGCGATGAGTAATGTAGACCGAATTATTCACGGTGGAACGAATATAGTGCAGTGGAACAACTCAAACTCCCAATTTTCTCCTCCTGTCAACTGCCACTTGGGGAGGCACATCTAAAATGCATTCTTGCCGCCCCCTAACCAGCGCTGGCCAAATTGATGCGAGTCTCCTCCTGCCTGCTATACATCAATATCGCGGGCGAGACGACCAGCCTCGTTTGTCACGATCGCGATCGCGGTCGTAATCATGACGGTCGTATCTGCTCGATCGTCTGTCGTCGGAATGGCTACGTTCCTTGCTGCTATACTCCTTGCTGCTATACTCCTTGCTGCTATAATCCTTGCTGCTGCCATACTCCTTGCTGCTGCCATACTCCTTGCTGCTATACGACCCTCGTCGACTGCCGGACGCGCTCTCCGAGGACGTTGATTTCGACAGAGAACCGTGAGGTTCCGGACGCGAACTATGCCTGCTCGGAACGTTTACATTCGTAGTGGGGATGGCTGGGCGTGGCGGAAGGGGATGCCCACCCGCCGACGTAGGAGTCGGCGGGTTCGGGGGAAATGGTGGAGGTAGCTGTTGAAACTGTTGCTGTTGGTGTGGATATTGGTGTTGTGAGGCCACCATAGATGAGGCCACCAACGGAGACGGCCCAGGTGCCTGGCTATTCGGATTCAAACGCGGATCCGCAATGCCTCCGTTGAGAGACCCTTGTGGTATGCTGACATGACCTTGACTGCCATATCCCTGGGATATGTGTCCCGAGTTATTGCCATGGTTGGTACTACCACCAGGGTGAACAGTTCCAGGCACAGGGATTGGGATTGGGATCGGGATAGGCAGGCCTGTCTGTCCACTCGAGCTCATGCTCGCATTTTGCCCGTACGGTGCTGTTGTTACAGCACCGACAATTCCCGAACTCGCACTCTGAGCGAGTTGCGGAATCTGCAGACGCAATGATTCCAACACCCCTGTGAGCGGCGAGGGAAGAGGACGTGTCTGGCCCGCTGGAATTGGGGGCAAATTCTGCTGCTGCAGCTGGGACCATGCCCGGGGTTGCGTTGGTGGTCGTAGTGAAGGGGATGGGAGTGGAATAGCAGGCCTTTGCGGAAGGTCAACTGGTGGTGGCATTTGAGATGCAAGTGCATTTGTGCCAAGGGAAAGCGTCAACCTTTCTTCACTTCCCCGGCCCACAGAAGACGACGCGGAAGTGGCAGAAGCGAGGGACGCCTTGGCAGCACGGATGGGCGCTAGTCTGTCAACAACAGACGAGACAGCTGGGGTGTTCAGCGAGTTGATCAGCGGTTGCGGTGACTCTGCCTTCACCGTTGAACCAGTCTGTGAAGTCAGAGGGGTGGGGGGGACAGGATTCGGTGTAGTGTTGCTCGAATGTACATGATGATTCAAGGTTGATGGTAGGGGTGGAGGCAATGGATTGCTTGGTGTCAGTGTCGCGCCTGTAGGTAAACTTGATTGTTTGGCGGAGACAGAAGCGCTTGGTAGTGAATCACTGGTTACAGGTGACTTGGACAGCTGCGAAGGCTTTGCAACCCGGCTATTTTTAGGCGCGGGTGCTGCTGCTTTCTTTTCACCTTTTATCTTGGGTTGTTCTGATGTAGATGTTTGTTTTGATGGCTTGGGAGCTTGATTACAATCAGTTTCAATTGATAAACATTTTTCCGAGGGTGGGAACAACCAACCTTCGACAGGTGAGACACGTTTTGAGGATTTCACAATAGGTATAGAATCCGTGTCGGAATCGTCGGAATACACGGGTCTTTTGCGTTTGACAGCCTTTGCAGCCTTTGCAATCGCCTGCACAGCAGGCTTGTCACCTTCCCCATCGCTCTTGAGTTCAGAAACTTTGATCTTTTTCGTTATGAACTCCGTCAAATGTTTCGTGACGCGCGTGTTCGACCGAATGTCCTGATGAGACGCACGCACGTCCTTCCTCATCTTCTCTATAGCAGACGTTGTCTGCGTGAGTGACAGCGTCTGCCTCTTCAGGTAAATCAACAGCCCGATCATGACGAACTCGATCGGCGAAACGCGTGTTGGCCGATTGAGCGATACGCTGTATTTCTTGTCACGCGCTAACGTTACAAAGATGCGAAAAGTATCGTGCAGATCGGCACGAAGTTTAGTCGACACGGGCTGCGTTTTCTGGAGCCATTTCTCGAGCGTCTTGGTGCCTGGGATCGTCGTCTTTGGGTAGCTTTCGATGAGATAACCGATAGTAGCAAGACACTGGAAGTCCCGTCCACGAGCGTGACCCCAATCGAGATAACCTTCGAAACCCTCCTCGCCAAGAACCTGGTTTTGGATGTCCCGAATGACCGTGGACCATGGCCCAACAAGTGCTTGTAGTCGTTCTTTTTTCGGTGAATCGCATCAAGTCCGGTCAAATGATCAAGCAAAACATACCTGCAGGTGTGAGCGCAACACCTAATTGAACTCTCTGGGTACGAACTAGATTAGGAATTCATCTAAAGTGCAAGGGTGGATGCTTGCCTGAAAGATTTCTCGTTCTTGGTCACTGTCCAATCCCTGGTATTCAACGCACACGATCTGCTTGTTTGAAAACAGAGTTCTCAGCTGCTGAGGTAGGAGCTTGCGCCTTGCATTCGTTGCACTTGATTTGAACCAAAGCTTCTCGTTGGTGAATCTACGAAAAAAAAGGTAATTCGGTCGAAAACAGACATTGCGTAGAATAATCGATGTGAAACTTACGAATCCTTATCTAGTCACCACATTAAAAAAAAAATCAGCGAGGGGACGCAAACCTTGACTTTATGGACAAAAACTGACGCGGTATCTATATTTGAAAGCACGTGAGGAAACGAATGCTACTAGTAACTAGGCTGGACACACCTGGCCATCAAAGAATCTTTGCCGGAATAACGGGTATGAGTATAGATGCAGGAAGCCAACCACAGATATATGTACCTTTGTATGGAAGTTAGACGTTGTTTCCCATCAATGCAAGTCCGCAATTCACTCCCGTCGTCTTGAGGTGTCACGGCTTTGCGTTTCGTCATGAAATCTGACAGAAGAAGTTCGAAAGTCCGACGTACCAAAAATTATCGGGGGTATATAGTAGTTACGGAGTACTGAGTCTATTAGTCCAGACTGCTTTTCCTCCTGCCATACGACATCTTTGGGGATGAGCTTCCGTCAGATCCAGCCTGAACACCCCAGATGCTTTCTGAAAGGAGACGACATACCGCGCTGATATTCTGGATCTAGATCTATGGAGTTGTCAATGACCTGGTCTACAATGTGGGGAGCGATCAGCACTGCGAGGCGGGACTAGATGTACGTTGGACGGACCATAAAGTGACTTGGCAGTATACTGTGCAGTCCGGGGAGCGCGGAGAACGTTGCTAATTTTGTACTCTTTTGTAACTTTCTTAGCTTTGGAAGTGCGCTTCGCGAGTGGTACGTCATCCTCTTCGCTGGAGAGGTCAGTCAAATCGGATACATCCGAAAGCGACATTCCCAGAAGTAACTGTGCGGTATCAAAATCGTTTGGACCATGTGCTGGGCTGAAGGAAAAGAGCCACACCTAGTCTGAGATTTGTGGGCGAAGATGGTTAATTGCAAGCATAGTTTAAGGGTGGCTGGCTTACATATTACAGCGCAAGCAATGACGTTCACGTCGATCCTGGTCAACTGTGGAGATGTTGAAAGGGCCCAGTGGAGAGAGTGGAAGATGTCCAACGTGCGGCGTGCACAACCTGGGGAAATGCCGTAGATTGTGCAGAAATTCGTTGACAGTTTTGGCTCCAAACTTCCTTTTCCGTCAGTTTTCAGGCAGTAGGACGATTGGGAGAAGAATTGTTGTGCAGCAACTATCTGGTGGTAGCCAAGGAGTAACTCGGTGCTATTTCAAAGGTTATCACCGATATCACAATCCATGGGAACTGAAGCGCTGGTAAACAAGCGCCAGCGCCTTCCTATCATATTTCCCATGAATCTCACGCCCAATCATACATCACGTGACCACAAACTTTACGCTCCGCTTTAATTTCGAGACGCGTCGCGTCGCGTCAAAGGTGTTACTTAAACGCTGACAGTCATGCGGATCGAGGAACTCGTATTAGAAGGCAAGTATAACAATCCAGCGGAATTATACTTCTAACATCACTGTGCAGGGTTCAAATCTTACCCTGTGCGGACGCAAATAACGGGATGGGATCCTTCATTCAACGCCATCACCGGCTTGAACGGCTCAGGCAAGTCTAATATCCTGGATGCGATATGTTTTGTTCTCGGAATTACGAACATGGCTCAGGTGCGCAAGTTTATTCTCGGTCATGTTGGGCCTAACCACCCGCCTCGTTTCTGCAGATGCGTGCGCAGAACCAGCAAGATCTCATTTACAAACGCGGGCAAGCGGGCGTGACGAAAGCGAGCGTCACCATCGTGTTCGACAACTCGGATCGGGAGAAGAGTCCTGTCGGGTTAGAGGAATATAAGCAGATCACTGTTACTCGCCAGGTCGGCCATTCGCGTCGAAGATGTAATGCTTGCTGACCAACTAACGAGCACAGATTGCCCTTCCCAACATATCGAAGTACCTGTTGAATGGCCACAAGGCTACTCAACAAACGGTTCAGAATCTCTTTCAGAGCGTCCAGTTGAACATCAACAACCCCAATTTCCTGATCATGCAAGGACGCATAACCAAGGTTGGTGGTATTCCTGCTTTCGAAATGCATTCGTTTACATGGTATCACAGGTCCTTAACATGCGACCGCAAGAAATACTTGGTATGGTGGAGGAGGCCGCCGGTACTCGCATGTTCGAAGACCGCAAGGACAAGGCGAAGAAAACCATGGACAAGAAGGATAAACGTGTCCAGGAGCTCCAGTCGATTCTTGACGAGGAGATTTCGCCAAAGTTGGACAAGTTTCGTATCGAGAAACGGCAATTTCTCGCCTGGCAGAAGGAACGGACGGAGCTCGAGCGAATCGGCCGCATGCTGCGGGCGTGGGAATGGACCGACGCCAAAGCAAAACTCGAAAAGGCCGGAGAGGATGTTCAATTGAAGGAAGAGGAGAAGGACGATATGGACGAGCAGAGGACAAGGCTGACGGAGGAGTGCAACGCGGCAGATCGGGAGCGGGAAGGGATCAACAAGAAGCGCGAAGCGGAACGGAAGAAAGGCGGGAGGTTGAAGAAGATGGAGGAAGACGTTGCAGAGTTGGACAAAGAGCTTGAGAAACTCAGTACTCAAATCCAGCTGTCGAACGGCAATATCAAAGAGGAGCAGAAGAAGGTAGCTTCCTCTCGGGACGAACTCCAAACTTTGCGTGATTCGCTGGAGGACAAAAAGGGTCAAGTACACCAGCTCGAGAACGCCTATCAGAGCGTGAAGACCTCATACGACGCCACTAATGCTACCCTTGCCAATTCGGAGGAACTTCTTCAAAACCTCTTAACCGGCCTCTCCACGTCCAACACTGGGAACACTGGAGGTGGTTATATGGGCCAGATTTCCGAGGCCAATGCACGTCTAGCACAGAGCACCGCTGAGGAGCAACAAAATCGTACGAAGCTCTTGATGAACGAGAAGGAGTTGAAAACGCTTGAAGCGAAATGGAGGGACGTGGAGAAGGACGTCCATCGAGGACAGCAGAACCTTGCCAAAACGAAGGGAGAGCTTGACAAGTTGAAACGGCAATTGGCGGAATGTGGTTGGAGCGCTGAGCAACAAGAAGGATTTGATGTCGAGTTACGCACCGCTCGAGGTGAAGTCAACCAGCGGACACAGGTGAGCGCAATCCCTTCAATGCTTGGTAGTCTTTAAGACATGCTTTCAGGAGCGCGACGCTGTCAAAAATCGTCTCTCTAACCTGACCTTTGACTACACATCACCCTACCCCGCTTTCGACCGTAGCAAGGTGAAAGGCTTGGTTGCCACGTTGACGTCTATTCCTCCTGAACATGCCAACAAGGCAACGGCACTCGAGATCGCCGCGGGTGGCAAGCTATACAACGTCGTTGTTCAAGACGAGCGCATTGGGAAGGACCTTCTGGAGAAGGGCAGGCTCAAGAAACGCGTCACGATCATACCTCTCAATAAGATCAACGCTTTTACGATCTCTGCGCAGGTATGCACCCAGTTCGATATGAGCAACGCTCACCATGTTAACTCATGACCCAACAGAAACTAGCACACGTCGATCATCTCGCCCCTGGGAAGGCGAGCGTCGCACTATCGCTCATTGGTTACCCAGAGGATGTTGCTCGTGCTATGGCCTACGTTTTTGGCGACACAATCATCTGTGCAGACGCTGAATCCGCTAATGCCGTCACCTTTGGTGCCAAGGTCCGCTCCGTGACACTGAATGGGGATGTCTATGATCCGTCGGGAACGCTCAGCGGTGGAGCACCACCTAGCGGGAGCGGCATGTTGCTAAGGGTTCAGGAGCTGCTAGACGCAGAGAAGGTGTGTGATCAGGCGAGGGCTCGACTGGCAGAACTGGAGCGAGGCGAGGAAGCGGGACGAGATCGGAGAGATCATTGGAAGAAGTTCTCGAGGGATGTGGAGATGAAGGAACACGAACTCAAGTTGTTGGACGAACAAATTGGAGGAAGCAACGCAGCGAGGGTGAGAGAATAGCATCGCCTCCTTTGTGTGTCGGGATGACCTGATGCGTGACATCTAGCTCGGCGCCGATGTGGAATCTCTCAAAAAAACCATTATCGAACTTCGAAATGCTTTTCAGACCGCCAAAGACAAACAAAAGGCTGCATCAGAGGATATCAAGAAGCTCGAAAAAGATATGCGGGAGTTCAAGGACAACAAAGAGGGCAAGATCAACGAGCTCAAAGTGAGAGGCTCATGGATCGTGGATCTCTCGCATCGCAGTGCTTACTATGTTTCATGTAGAATGAGATCTCGAAGCAAAAGAGTGCTCTCCAGAAGCAAGCTGTGGTGGTAAAGACGCGGCAAAAGGATCATCAAACAGCAACGTTAGAACTGGGTAAGTGAAACTTGCAACCTTTTCACTGGATCTGACACTTTTCCACTTCCCCAGAACAGATGGAAAATGACATTCGGGCTGCAGATGCAGCGATTCGAGATGCCAACGCTCAGATCGACAAGATGCAGCACGACGTAGGCAAGATCCAACAAAAGTCGGCCGAGGTTTCGGTGCGTCATATACACCTGGTCAGTGTGCTTTTCATCTGGATACGTTCATGCAGGCCAAGCATGCCAAAGCGGAGGCGAAGCTGCAAGAAGAGCGCGCAACTCTCACTCATTTCGACAATGAACTGAAAGCACTCGACGACGCCATAACGAACCTCAAAAAGGGCATCACCGACGCTGAACTGGGCCTGAAGCGACTAGAGCACGAGATAGCCGCTCTGGAGAAAGAAAAGGTCACTCAGGCTAGCAACATGGCGAGTCTCGAGAAACAGTTTGTTTGGATTCGCGAAGAATACCAGTAAGTTGTCCCCATTACCCACACCAAGTATGTTACAAATTCGTATACAGGTCGTTCGGGAAGCCTGGATCTACGTATGACTTCAGCTCGGTTGACATCGCTGCTTTGTCGAACAAGGCGGAGGACTTGGAGACACGGCAGCGTGGCATGAAAAAGAAGATTAACCCGAAGGTCATGAATATGATTGAGACGTGAGTGCTGCCAAACCGTTATACCTGGTTCCCCGCAGCTCAAGCGCAGCTGGTAGGGTGGAGAAGAAGGAAAATGATATCAAAAAGATGCTGGCGACCGTCTTGAAAGACAAACAGAAAATCGAAGACACGATCAAAGAGCTTGATCGTTACAAGCGCGATGCCCTCGAAAAGACTTGGGAGAAGGTCGATGGGTAAGCTCCTTCCTCTGGTCGTGCGGAATGGGTTACTAACGTCATGCAGTGACTTTGGTGCCATATTTGCTGAGTTGTTGCCTGGAAACTTTGCCAAGCTACAGCCTCCGGAGGGGCAAGACTTGATGCAAGGTCTCGAAGTGAAGGTCCGACTCGGATCCGTTTGGAAACAGAGTCTCACGGAACTGAGTGGTGGACAACGGTGCGCGCTTGTCACTGATAATAGCTGACCAAACTCTAACGGGACCCTCTAACGAAAACACAGGTCATTAATTGCATTATCTCTCATTATGGCGCTTCTCCAGTTCAAGCCTGCTCCTATGTATATCTTGGACGAGATCGACGCGGCGCTCGACTTGTCGCATACTCAACACATTGGTCAACTCTTTAAAAACAGGTTCAAAGGCTCGCAATTCATCGTTGTATCCCTCAAGGAAGGCCTCTTCACCAACGCCAACGTGCTGTTCCGGACGCGTTTCCGAGACGGCACGTCCATCGTCGAACGGACGGTCGATAGATCAGGGTCTTCGTTGTACGGTAACGCGCAGCAGGGCGACGGGCAGGAAAACCAGGGTTCACGGAGATCACGGCGAACTGCACAGTAGTTTTCTTGGCCGATGAGGAGGGTGTTGAGTAACCTTATTCGCTATCGATCTTGTAGGCTTTAGTAGGTTGTACGAGTACATATATCATACTATCTCCTTGTTCACCTCACTCTTGAGGGTTTTCGATGAATGCGTACTGTCAAGGCCATCAGGCAAACTTTTCCGACCAGGACAGCTCCCGCCGCTGGCAAACATTCAAAGTTTATGTAAGTGAGATTTTTACAGGCTCTCGTACAATCAGCTTTATATACTTCATTGGATGTTAGACATTACAAATGCTGAGATGGCCACTCCTCCCAACCCGCCGACTGATTGACTATTTACCAAGGGGCAAGTGATTCAAACTGGACCCTTGAAACACTCCTGCTGCTCGTCATCCTGTTGCTTTTATGGTCGGTTGGATTTGATATATCGGGATCAATCGTTGTTGGTCCCTCGTCCGAGTCCGAACAGGCGACGGCAACCTCGTCGTAAAATCGTCGTCGTCGCTTGTCGACTCGGAGGTATCTTCCGTGGTCGTGCTATCGCAGCGAGACAGGTAACGGCAAGTGTGAGTCACGACGACAAGCAAGTTACAGAGGATCAACGCCAAAGCGACCTTGGGATTGGGAAGAATTCAAAATTCAACAGAGGCTGAAAGTGACTAGGAGAGACTCACTTCAACATTGGTTCCTGCAACCATCACAATATATACGTCGAGGATCTGGCCAATGGTGTGTAAAAGCGTCCCAAAGGCTAGGAAGACGCTGGATACGAAGATAGCGAGAATCATTCGCCTCTGACGTTTGGGCAGTCTAACCCCCCACAGCATCTGAAGAGGAAGGATGACGAGAATCAAGACTGCGATACAATTGGCTAAACGTTCCAATTCCAGAATGAGCGTCAAGAGATCGGCGAATGTGCGAGATGGGGGGCCTACTTGTGAGCTGAAATATCGAAGTTGACGCTTTCATCAAACAGAACGGCCTTTTGGCCCCAGGTTCGAGTCTGTGATATCGCCAATTCGGTGCTGAACAATCAGTGATCTTCTGAATAATAATTATCATCCAGCACAATGCGAAGAATACTACGCAGGCGGAGGCGAATTGGAGGAGATGAAATCTTTCATGGATTATCCTGATGATTGAGAACAGCACGCTCATGCGCGCTAACCTAAAGTTATTCTGTCAGGTCAAGTCGCAACTTATCGGAAGCACATCGAAACGAACGTCACAATACAGGTGTAGCCGATCGAGAAGATCCAAATATTTATAACGGAGGTCAAGCCACCTAAATGTTAAACATGAGTGACTCTGCAATGATCGTGACTCGTCATCCGTGAATCCATACCGGTGAATAAAAAGACCCATTGCACTATCACCCACACCAGGCCTGTGAAGAACAACATGGCTACCCAGACGTCTTCCCACCAGAAGCGGCGGATTCTGATACGAATGTAAATCCGCCATGCCGTCAATAGAAGCCCTAGAGTTTGAAAAGCGGTGCATGTGGCTGGAGTGCTTCGTTGAGCCTCACTGAGTTCAAGGAATACTAGTGCACGTACCCCGCACGATGTATAGTGCAGACAGCGTCATTGCAAACCTTGCCAATCGAGACAGATTCTAAGACTGTTCAAAGACAACGAGCAATATAAGGCTTGACGCACGATTCACACAAATATATATCGTGATGAAGATAAACTTCAGCAAACGAGAAACCTATCGGCATGGTTGTGGCCTATGCCACTTCGAAGGACCATTGTCTCACATCAATGAGGTTTATGTCACTTGACGCCCGTACTTGCGGTGTTGCCAGTATATCGTACACGCGGCAAACTGGCCCTTCAGATAACGAATGTGCCTCAAGGCACACACATCGGATTGACCTGCATTCAAAAAAGGAGTGGCTCCATCGCAAGCCAGCATAAAAAATGTTTGAAAGTTTCGCTCCCTGCGGCGCAGAAAAAAGGTACTTGTGGTGTCCCGCCTGAGTGTGGGATTGAGTCATCCATGTCAATTGGTGAGAAGACCGACGATCTGTTCCTATCCCTGATCTCAATGAGGTGAGCTCTTTGATGATGCTCATTGACTCGTGAGTTATCCGCCGGTGCGACTGAGATGATCAACTATGAGTCTATGACCTGGTCAGCCCAGATCGTCTAACGCACGACACAAGAATATAGGAATCAAGATTCAGAATTTGAACTTTCCCTTGCGATTTGGTTCAGTTTTACTTCTCTGCGAAACCTATACCACCGTCTGATCGCATTACCGAGCACCAAGGACCTTTGATTTTCTTTTTTCCCCTCGCATTCAAAAGTTTTGATTGGAGGTGAGGCCTACGTGAGTGCGGAAGACGGTAGCGTCGGCGTTGGGCTTTCTAAGTATCCGATAGTCTGAATCAGGCCAGCGGCTGGTGGTACCGGGTCGACAGTGTAAGTTAAAGTAGGTTGGACTCGTTGGAGTCCCAACGGAGCTGGGCAAAGAAATTCTCACGTTATGTAATACTTATTTGATTGGCTCTGTGGCGCAGTAAGGCACGAGCAGAGCCACAGTCTTTGGGCGACGTCCCTCTCGTCGTCGTGACTCGTCGCACTCACCCACCACTCCCTATCCGCGAACTACCCATTCGCGGCGCCTCACAGTCAACCCACTTTCCCCGCCAGGGGCCCCCGGCGCGACAAGCGGTTCCCACCCGCCCCGCAGCTCACGCCTTGCCCAGCAGGTTTCCGTTTCCGTCTGGGGGCACCGGGTAAGCGCTGCGCGCTTTCGCCCGCCATCTCAAGCTGTCCGTTCCGTTCCGTACCTCACCCTGCGCGTTGATCATCTGTATGTAGTACATCCATGCAATACACTCGCTCTCTCCTTTCACAGCAGCGGTCCATCGCGACCCCCAAAGAAGGTATATTGTATCGATGTTTTGTGCAATTTTCCCATAGGCTTAGCTTCCCTTAGTCTACTTCCCTGACCATGTTCACAAGCCTGTCTAGATTGACAAAAACAGTTTTTGTGATTGGACTCGATAACCTGCAGATACAGATCAAATAGAAGCACGTCTGATGGCAACGGCAAAATCATTTTGGGTTGTCGAGACGTTGAACCAAGTTGGTCACATCAATATTCTTTGAACAACACTATTCGAGATGAGTCATATCTGATCATGTGTCTGGAGAGGCTTAGAATTTCTGCGGCTTGATGGTAGCGAGGTGCAGCGTGTTCGGTTTTTGTTACATCGTACATTGTCAAAGAGTTCACGCGCTCTGTCATACGATTGGACATCCCCATTGAATGAATGATTGAATATTTATCAAGGAGTACGTCGCCGCCATGTGTTTCCGACAGTATCAGTCGAGGCACTAATGGCGAGTGAATACTATCATAGGTCCTGACTGCCAAGGTGACCGTAACCTTAGGCTATAGAACTCCGCTCAGTCAATACAACTGGATCGGGGCCGACTCGCAAGGGGCTGTGGTCGTTGGATATGGGTTCTTTGCAACATGCCGATAAGCCTCTCGCGTATCAAATTTTATCTTCATCATGTTATAATGTCTGTGAGTCGTAAGTAGAGCATTGTATTCTTCCCGTCTTTCTAGGCTTGCAATCATGCTACCTGCAGTTTATATTGTGCGGGGTACGTGTTGTAGCATTCCATCACAGCTCTGAGTGGTATCTGGAGGCTTAACGAAGTATCCCAGTCACATGCAGTGTTTTTCAAGCTCTAGGACTTCTACTGACAGCATGGAGGATCTACATTCGTCTCAAAATCCACCGCTTCTGGTGGGAAGATGCCTGGGCAGCCGTGTTGCTGTTCACGGGCCTGATGTGGTTGACCGTACAATGGGTCTTTTTGTGCACCAGTATGGATTCACGGATGACGAGCCACGATCGCAGAAACACTCACGGTCATCATCTAGATGGTTTGACGTCCATTATAAACAGTTGGATCTACTCGATCAGTTTCACCTCTATAGTAACGTCCGTATCAATATGCTCCTGTTGTTGTGACTCGATCTGACGGCATTGATTTAGGACAGTACGCATGAGTGTACTGTTCTCAATCATCAGGATCATTCATACAAGTCCTCGTCTACTGAGATTCACTTATGCGTGTGTGGTGTTCTTTGCGGCAGCCTGGATAATACTTGTCGTCCAGAAAGCTGTTCAATGTTCGGACTCAAACTGGCACCACCAAAAGATAAACACCAGCGGGAAGCCGTTCTGTCGAATAAACGCACACATCTCTGTATTTCAGTTCACAAGTAAGCTTCCTTCTCCCACTGTGATATATTCGATATTGACAATCGGACTGGATGTTCAGTTGATTGTATCGCAGTCTCGATCCTCATCGTGCTTCCCTTTTGTATGCTCTGGAGGGTTAAGTTACCCCGTCGTAAGAGGAGGATGATACTCTCCATATTTGCCTCCAGTGTCTTTCTAGCCATCGGAGCGCTTTTCCATATGATCGGTCAGATCCTCAACATATACTTGTTCATGATCGCAGGAATAAACGTCGAAGTACGTTTTCCGTGTCGTTCCAACTCTGGTATTTTCGAACTCATTCCGGCCCCCTCCCAAGATCGCTTTGGCGTTTATCGTTTGTAACCTGCTTGTCGTGGTGACCCACATATATCGTTTACTGTCTCCCACGAGCACGGGAGATACCTCCGAGTCGACAAGTAGTATCGACGACGATTTCACCAGGAGGTTCCCGACATCTATTCAGACGACGACTCAGAGTCTCACAAGTGTCGACCTTGACATATCTCTTCCAACCTCGGATTGTCAGAGTACCTTTGAAATGAAGGACAGGGCGGGTGTTCTAGACCCGTCACGTTCCCAGGCAAGGGTCTAAGTGGTGTTGCGTCCATCCATTCACTATTGGTTGGCAAGGGAATATTCATTCCATATATACTTGTAACTGTATGTGGCCTAAGCAAGTGTGTAATGACTGATTCACGAAAAGGCATTGCTTCGATATCATGGCTGTGCGTGAAAAGTGGGGTTGCCATTTTGGGTATGTTGTGGCCCGTCAACTCAACACTGAGCGCTTCAAAAAGCTACCAGCCTGCGTAACATACTCCAACGGTCTTCAAGCTTCAAGTTGCTGCCTTGCCACAATCTCATAGTCGAGCAAGATTTTACTCCTTCGGCTGTCCCAATCCTTGCAGGCATCTGCACATTGCCTCAGGCTCAGAATGTCACGCCGCGACTCACGCGGTGGTCGGCGTCGTGAGGAACCTGGTACATCCCACTGGGAGCCACCGTATAGCCGTACTTATGGAGATGGATACGGTCGGGAACGTCATGCACCACCAACAGGATCGGTCTCAAGTAGAGGCTTCAACTATTGGCGGGACGAAGCTCTGGCGCCAAGTTCCCACTACCCTTACACCCAAGGTCCATATCGGCGGGAGGTTCGCGATGAGCGGTGGCGTGACGACGGTCGCTCGTGGCATCGTGAATCTTCGTATCCTAGACGAGAGCGCGACTTTGGACCCACCCGCTACGCGGAGTCGCGGCGGGACAGGCGTCTACCTCCTTTCGGAAACCCCCCACGTCAACGCCACTCAACGTCTACCCCAGCGTCCCGTGCTCACCGGCCCACCTTTCGTGCAAGAAGTCCTGTAGAGTCTGCTTTGCCACCCATGAGACCCGTTCCACCGGAACAGCCACGGAAAGCGTCGCCCCCACCGAGCCAACCTTCTCGGCCTCCAAAACCGAGTCCGGAATACCTTTCTCTATCTGGGAAACCATCAGAGATCTTACACGACCCAACGTCGACTCGGAAGCTCCTCGTGCTGGATCTCAACGGCACTCTTCTCATTCGGTCACCCCGATCACGGGCTTCGATTTCGACGGGGCCGCACTTGCGTCCTGTACAACCACGTCCATATATGCAGTCGTTTAGACAATATCTCTTCTGCGCCGAGACCAAAGCATGGCTGGATACCATGGTATGGTCGTCTGCCCAGCCGCACAGCGTGGACGATATGGTGAACAAGGTGTTTGGGCCCGCCAAAGCTGAACTAAAGGCAGTGTGGAATCGAACGAGTCTCGGTCTGTCTGAAGCGGACTACAGTAAGTATCACTCTTTATGATACGAATTCTTTTCTGATTGAGCGTCATTCCTTTGTGATCGGCTGTCGCACGCACGACCTGACTGGCGTTTTACATTCTAGATCGGAAGGCAATCACCACGAAGGACCTTGCGAAGCCTTGGGATTTGTTTGCCACTGCGAATTCACAGATAGTTCATTCCGCACTCACGACGCTTTTGCTCGACGATTCGCCTCACAAGGCAGCAATTCAGCCCTTTAATCACGTGTGCATACCCGAATACGATGGCACGAGGAGACAACGCGATCTACAAACCTTGCTAGCCACGAAGGAACCCAAGGATGGGAAACGAAAGAAGAAAGCAAAGCAGAAGGACCAGATCGAGATGGCATCCGATCAAGCAAATGCTGAGCTATCCCTTGGAGGTGTTGTGTCCGGAACGGCAGAAAAAGAGCCATACGACGCAGTCTTGTTGGCAGTGGTCGGGATCCTGGAGGCAGTGAAGTTGCAGAGCAATGTCGCGGGGTGGGTCCGCAAGGGTGAGCTGTTGGCTACGCAGGAGCGGTTGAACGAAGTTGGTGCGTTGGTCGTCGATCACTGGAGTGTCTCGTCAAAATTGAGGATAGCGATACACATTCTAGCCTCGGACACATTCGGGTCTGGCAACGACGCAAGCAGTTTGCCCGACCCCGCTGTGGCTCCGGAACAAGCTCCTGTACAAACAAAGATGTGGTTCGACGACGCGTCGGTAGTAGGTTATTGGGTCGCGCGGGGCCGAAGAGTGCTGATGCAGCTAAGCATTCCCGTCATACATGGAGTGACAGGGTAGCAAGTCGGTCCATTTTGAAGATGGTATGCTTTCAACGAGTTGTTCAGGGACAACATAATCAGCTCCAGTTTTTGTTCAGAAAGGGCGAAATTGGGTAGAAACTCAACATGCTAATTCTAGAAGGCCGAAGATTCTCTGCTTCTGGCACACCGTAGGAATTCTCCGTCTCCACAGTTGTGTTTGCGTAATCTCTTATCGCGAAGAATGGCTCCGCATGGCTTTGCTGAATCGTGTGATATATGATCGTCTCGAGACTTGGCGATGCGCAGTAGGTGCCATTTTGACGGTATCTGCACAGTTTGGTGCTGCATTGTTTTCATCATGGCTTGTGTTGACACTTCGAATGATTGCGTCGCCACATATAACCGACGCATGAAACTGTCCTCGGACCACTAACCTTGTATAGCGATCAGTCGTTTCGTTCATCACCAGAGTTACAAGGTTTCACTATGGCAAGTTTGGTTGAAATCTTCCAATCCTGACCAGCAGACCCGTCATATTTTCAGACCCCGAAAATTGTGACATGACCTGCGCAGCATATAATTCCTTGTATTCAACCTCTGAGCGTTCGACGGATAACTCTCTTGCTTTCGATGCTAGCCCGAGCCGTTCGACCAAGATGTTTTTGGATGATGTTTTGGATGACGTCATTCATACTTGTGCACGGACAGAATCTCAGTGAAGCACAAGTTTCCGTCGTCAGTCAGCGACTTGCGGAGGGGGCAACCCACAGGCGAGTTTTCTCTCTCCCCAGTTCTAAAATGTATCCCTTGATCATGTCTCCCATCGTCCCCCCTGATCCAAAAGCTGGGAGTACGGTACGCGCTCCGAGGTTATCCTGGAATACAATGCCTCGAGCTATTCCGTCCTCTCCACTTCCACGGTGCCTCCTCCTCAGCAGGTGCCTTTTGATCTAACCAGCGCGCTGAGCGACGTGTGGGCCATTACACACGCTGTCGTCGCCAACCGCTCATCCACCGGCGCCGGGTCCGGCCCCCAACCACTCATACAAGATGGGAGTGCGGCGGACCCCGCGAGCCTCGGCGTCGCCGTCCTCCTTGCGAACTGGACCGGACAGGGCTCTTTGGACGGACTGGACTACGCGGGAGCCGCACTTGACCAACTCGAGTTCTTGCTGCTGAAGGTGCCGCGGACGCACGACGGTGCCATCTCGCATCGTGTGGATCAGGTACAGCTATGGTGAGCCGTGTGTAATGGCAAACGATCCCGTTTGTTTGCTTGTTCAACTTGTGTTTGTAGGAGCGACTTCGTATATATGGTGCCGCCATTTTTGGCTTACTATGGCGCGACGACTGGAAACCTCTCGCTTTTGGAAGAGGCGTACTCGCAGATCGGCTTGTATCGCAAATACTTACGGGATACGACCGCTCATAACCTGTGGAAACATATACAGCTCGGTTCGTACGGGACGGACAACGGGCACTGGTCTACGGGTGAACTTCTTTAACAGTTGCATTCCTCGGTAACAGGCTGCTGATGCTACTTGCAGGGAATGCATGGGCTGCAGCGGGCATGATCCGCGTCCTCGGGACGATCCAGAGGACAGCATACGCGAATTCGTTACGACGACACCAAAAGGATCTCGCGTCCTGGATTCAGGAGATCCACGACGGGATGTATCGCCACCAAGTGTGTCCTCTCTCCTTTTAGTCTTGTTCCGTTCAATGGGACTGTTGGCCGTCAATCATATAAGTACTGATTGATCCTCCCCTCAAACGATTTGTCCAGGATGGTACCTCTGGACTCTTTCACAACTACGCAGACAATACGTCGACGTTTTTGGATGCGTCGTCCACTGCCCTCCTTGCTAGCACCGTCTATCGCCTGTCGTCGTTATGGGGCGTGCACACACATCTTGGGCAGGCAGAACTCTCGAGGAAGAAACTGTCAATGCAGGCTGCCGACACCACCTCGTCATCAAGGGGATGGGCATACTTTACAGCAGACGGGTGGTTGACTCCCGTCGTGAACCCATATGCATACACTGATGAGGGTCAAAAGAGCCCTGAGGGGCAGGCGTTCGTGATCGCGATGCAAGCGGCGTGGCGGGACTCAATCCAGAGTCGCTCAGCGGGTTCCAGCAGATCTCGGAGGTGCAAGAGGGTGTATGTTTATTGCATTTCTTATTTCTATTTCTATGTTCTTTATATTGTATTATGATGTCTGTAATGGAAGCATGGTACCTCGCGGTGGAGAGAGCACATGCAGAGTCACGGTGGCAGACTAGAATGACTCCATGCGGTGACAGACTCGGATGTATATGTGTAAATTATGGTAATATTTGCTCGGGTGAGTGTTTGAGTCTGCAGCAGGTGATGTGGGATGTTTCAGCATTAGAATAGGGTATATGACCAGTCCCTGACAGATTTTAATGGCATTCCTCGAATCCTCATAGGTCAGTGATGGCAACACAAGTTCAATGATGAAGAACTGACCAAGTCCTCCTGATCAAACAAAACAAAATATACCTCTACATACCTACTTGAATTTATTGCCCCATCTATAGCCAGAGAAACTCAAGATATTCTTTTGTGTTTTCAGGTTCTGCCAGAGGTGGAACCCACAAAGCCTACTTAGACATGTCTTGACTTAACCTGCTTCACTGTTGCAGTGCCATGGGTATTGTCCCATTCAAATGATTGCAGCCATTGACATGGGATAGTACAAGTTCACATGTTTTAAGTTATGAGTTCCTGGTTCTAACAAGTCACTGCTTATCTTCTTAATATGCCAATTTCAAAACTCCTCTAAAAATAATACAAATGAGAATTGGCTGTGCTGGTCTGCTGTCATGAAGCTGAACCTCTAGTAATGCACTGTTACTCTTACAGGCTATTTTTTTTCTCTTCTCAAGGAGGCATATTGAATTGTACTTAAAGCAGATTATTGTGCAGATGATAGTACCATGTGAATAATAAATATACATCAAAAAGTTTAACCACACAAGAGTGCATTGTCCAGATCATACAATACAGACATGTCACATATAAATAAATACAGTCAACTCCCTCTCAAGCGATAGCCCTCAGGAAGACCCTCAGGCTATTGGTTTTGAGAGAGTATCAGGTCTGGTGGAGAGCAAGAAAATGAGACATCTATTGAGATTTCTAGGGTCTATTGTATAGTAGCATAGTTAAATACACTTGGCCAATTAGAGGTGCCATTGCTATGTGGTACTCAAGTATGACTTGGAGAAGTGAAGTGAGTAAGGCTTTGACAATTCACAGCAGATGCTTGTGAGTACAACACCAAGAAGAACAAGACTGGAGAGTCAAGTTTCTCTGGCCATATATTAAAGAGAAGGGAAAGAGAAGAAGGACAGAGATCTTTTTTTGGGGGCGATGGGAGCTATTTTAGTGTGGATGTCAATTTATGGTAATATGCAAGCAAGGGCACACACCTTAGCGGAAAAAGTGTTGAATGAGCACATGGCAAGAGATTGAGGGTGTAGTCAATTTGAAGTTGCCATGGATTACTTAAATTGGTCTTCCACCTAGTCATTTGCATCAGAAGCCAAATTAATATTGAGAACAACAACATGCCAGCAGCCTGACTGAATAAGTAATGTGAAGGAGACCTGCATGCATGTTTACATCTAGAACATTTAGAATGAGTGAAAAGGACAAGAGGAGATGTTGGATGTACAATACATGTGGTGCTGGCACCATATAATTCAATGGGAAATAACAACTAAAATGAAAAACTGAGATATAGGTTGGTTCATGGTGTCAGTCCATTCATTAGATGTATATAAAGCTTCTACAAAAAGTCTGGTAGGATTTGATGGTTGGGAAAAATTGTTATAAAGAAAAAAGGTAGTGAGAGGGTAGACTTTGTTATGTGTTCAAATGGATTCTGGTGGCTTTCTGGACCATTCCCAATTGATTCCCCAACCTTAGAAACCCCCATGTACACTGTCACTTACTCCTCAAAGTCATTTATTGAATTGATATACTATAGACCCATTTTTGAATTGAGTGTCAAAATTTGAATATATGATGTTACCATAAAATAGAGGCCTATGAGTTATTATTACAAAAATGGCATCTACTATGCTATCTAATGATGTCAAAGATGTTGCATGAACACTTGCTGAATTGTTTCAACAACATTGTGTCTTGTTCACTCTTCAAGACTATGACAATTTGGTTGACTAGTCTAAAGATCCAGAACAGATCAAGGATGTCAAAAAAGAAGTCTGTCAAATCAAGGCTGACTTTCATAGTGCCAACATCATGATGGGCTTGATAACCGAGGATCACTTTGAATGAATTCTTGAAAAAAGCTTTTGACAATTTCTTTCCTGACACCCTAGCTGTCTATGAATCTTTTGGTAACATTGTAGATCACACACACAACATTGATATGGCTGGCTACTGTTTTTAGTTTTCAATTTCCATCGAAGTATGTAGTTTTTTGATCAAAGCAACCATCTATTGGTTGTACATGCCCACCAAGTGCAGTTTGTGATGGAATTCATGCCAAAGCTAAATGCTTTGTCAAATGAACTGGTTGGCAACCTTTTGGAAATGGAAATTGAGCACCAGTCATCTGGCAGCAGGCAGCTACATCTGCAAAGCATCTGAAATGAAACAGGTGGCTGGCAAAACTTAGTGACTTATAGCAGCTTATGTGTGGTAAATGAACACATCTCATTGGTGGAGATATAGAGTGAGCACCAAGATCGTGTGTGAAATGATATGATCACATCGTGATGGCAGATAGTCAGCCTATCAGGCAATAATAGAATTGATTATCAGGAGATCCATATGGACATGAGCTACATGCTACATGCTATGAAACTGTGGCCTCCTGATTGACCTTCCCGTGTAGCACACTATATACCTCCTTGTCTGCATAGTGGTTGAGAAAAAAGCGAGGATATAACTCTTGAGACATATAAGAAGAGATGGCTTGATCTGCTTTTTCTCCGTATATTGGGACTAACTTGACCGTGTTTGAAATGCATGTCAAGGGAATGACCTCCCCGAGATGTACAGCTCCTTGCTCAGTTTGGATAAGGCACCTCTCAACAATCCACATTTGAGTAGACAGGTCCTCCTCACAAATTTTGAAATATTGAATATAAAGAAGAGGTGTTAGGAGAAAGTTGAAGCAAAGGTCTTGCACCATGGACGGTGTTAAGTGCAGCTTGAAGACTGTCCAAACCTGAGCAATGGTGTATGCTACCAAAAAATCAGTTGAATGAATAAAGAAGAGGCTAACATGGTTACAATTTCGTTGCTCGGGTTGAGACAATTCGAGCAATACGACATCACAATTTCCATAGGGAAACAGATTGCTGGGAGGATGGGCTTGAATGACTTGGCTGGGCATGATAACAGAGTCACGAAAGTTAGAGTGCATCTGCACTCGGAATTTGTGCCCGACGTTGATGGAGCTAAAGTACGACATGCACATGCTGACCTCGGGTGTCTGTGAAGAGATATAGTTGATAATAGCTTGCTTGATATCCGGCAGGTGCATGGTCTGCGACAAGTCTTCTAATGATAGGTGCTTGCCATCAGGAGCGGTGGTGACGTGAAGGGCAGTTGCTCCATTATTGGACAGTAAACCAGTCATAAAATGGTTCTGCACCGGATGTGGAGCTTCGAAATGCATCTCTTCATCTGGAACGGCTTGTGAAACCCACATAGCAGCAGGATCCGACTCAGCAACTTCATCATATTCCTTGAAAACCACCTTGTTGAGTCATGACTGGCCATGTTTGGCGAGGAGAGTGAATAGATCAAACTGTCGCATTTTGTGCTTGTGATCCAAAATCCAAACAATCTGCTCGGCGAAGTCCTTTGCCTGCTTGTTTGTTTGTAAAAATGGCTGCTTGCAATGCATAATAAGAAGACACTTACTGACATCTGCTGTGTACTGGATGATTGTGCCTGAATTCCTGATCGCATCTGCAAACGACTGTAGGAGCTCAAGTTTGGGGATATAGAAGTCGGTCTTAACGCCTAATTTTCCTCTCTGCATGCCAGCTTCGACAATAGCATTCTTCTGAGTGTGGAATTCATCGAGCACAGCTTGCATAGATGCAATAGTAGTGGTGTCAGTGTGGACCGGACTTTGGGTCTGGTAGATAAAATCAATGATGCAACATATAGCAGCAATGAAGTCCAGCGGGGCAGCACCGGCCAAGATAGGAACAATTTTCCATTGAATGTCGCGATGCTCCCGCCCTGTCATTTGCTGGACATGGGATACTCCACCCAAAAATTGTCACATACCAACACACTTGTGAAAAGAATTGAAATGGAAGTCCAGCTCATCTTTTCCCATCACCTCCTTACACCATGCAAGGATGTGGTTGAAGAATAATTTGTGTAGCATATGAAGAACTTCTGGGACAAGGAATATGGCAGGATTGGAAAGGGGGTAGTCGTGCCAGAACGGGAGATGGACTCCTAAAAGGAATTGCCACTTTGCATGCTTCTGGAAACGATCAAGATTCCACGGGTCCACATCTTGAACAGTGTCGAAGATGTGTTCTAGAGTCTTCTCACTAGTGCATGATTCATGGTGCTGCCCATCACCAAATTCCTTTGAAGTCACTTCAGTGATGGCCCGGGGGGATGCGTTTTTGGAGACACCAGAGATCATTAACTGTTTCATGAGGTCGGCAATCCAGGCGGCGAGAGGTGTGTGGCACCATCAAATGTCACCAAAAGGGTCTGGCATAAAGTTGCCATGGAGAGTGGCATGCTTCAAGTTTGAGAACACTAAATTGACACATTTGTGCCAGAGGTAGGCAATCACATGGGTAAACCCGCGGGTACCCGACCTGACACCCGTACCCGTACCCGGCTACAAACCCACACCCTCGACAAGGGTATGGGTTTTCCCATGGGTACAAAAATATCCACCCGTACCCGCACCCATGGAGGGTTCACCCACGGGTATGGCAGGGGGCATGCTGACACGTACTCGGACACAAGAAATTGTACTAGCGAAGGATAAAACTACTGTAGCGTATCAATATAATCCCATCCCATCTCCAATTCAGCCTCCTCGCCTGGCTTTAGATCCGGCAATCCTGCCACCTTCTGCAGATCTTCAGCCCTAATAAATTTGAGCGGGCTCCAGTGGCCAATGCAAAGGAGCGCGCGGGTGGTTTGGGCTGACATCCGAGTGCGGACATGAGTGAGTAGCAGTCGGCCGCGGCTAAATAGTCGTTCCACATCAACGGATGTGGCTGCATCCGTTCGAGTTATTTAATTGTAATCATGAAAGGGCCCAGTACTTACCTGGCATGGACAGATAGTCCAACGCCATCCGCGACAGGCACGGATAGGCTGAACGGTGTTCATACCACCACAGGAGGGGGTCCTCGACATGTTCGACGTCCGTGCTCAGGTAGCGATCGAGCTCGCAGCTGAGGTCCGTCCGTTTTGGTGGCGCTAAAGCGGGGATATTGTCGAACATGTTCTATAGATGAAAGACGTCGGCGCAGAGCGTGTAAAAAGCAAACTGATACACACCTTGGAGGCCTCAACCCGTTTCTCTAAAGCCGACCCTTCCAAATCCGAGTCAATGCTCGAGGGTGCTATGGACATGTATTGTTGCTGGAACTCGGCGCGCACCAAACGTTCGGCCGCTTGGATCCAATCATCTTCCCAAGCGGCGTTCTTGAAATATAGTAACTTGTGACGTGGGTGTAGAACTGAAAAAACGAGGATTTGAGAGGCTCAATGATGTGAGAGCGAGTGCTTACCCATTGCAATCCGATAGACGTCCGAAGCGTCCGTCAGTCCATAGTATCGGTTGAGTGTGAGCTTCCCAATACGAACAGCGGCACGGATGGGAAGACCAAGCGTGCGGTCAGTCGACTTCGTCGCGAGAGCCTCGTCGATAACATCCATCGCTGGAATTACCGTCGGAAGGTTGGGTGTGGCGCGTGAGAAAAACAATGTAGCGTGTTTCAGTATCTAAACAAGGAAGTCAGTCACGCCCACATTCACTGCGCGCCATTCAAGTTATCACCTTCAAGACATCGTGCAATTCCTCCAAGAAGCCCCACTCATGGTCGCCGAGCTCGAACTTCCGCAAGTCCCGGCGTTGAGTAATTACGTCTACAGCTTCCCTGTGCGTCAGCACATACGCAAGCATATCAAAAGTTGAGTTCCAGCGCGTCGCGACATCCCGCGGCAAATTGGTGACATTCTGATCCAGGTCTTGTAGGATCTGCTTCCATGCAGGAAGAAGCACCGTCGAGGAATTGGTCACCTTGGAGGCCAATTTGCGAATCTAGTAGAGGGTGGTGTGAGTGAGCGCCGAGCAGGTAAGTCGTTATACGAGTAGCTACCTTAGTGAGCGCTAACTTCAATGGAACCAGCTCTTCCAAGAGCCCTTCTCGGTCCTCTCGGCCCATCAATTCCATTTCATCCATCCACCCTCCTTCGTTATCGCGTTCATCATCAGGCTCGTCGACCCTCTCGTCTTCGGCCTCTCTGCTCAGCGCAGACAATTCATTCCATTCAACTCCAACTTCGCCGCTTGCAAGTGCGGCATCGACGTCTTTCTTTTTTATGTCAAAGACACGAATTATCGACTTTGCGACCAGGTTGACGACGTGCAGGAAGCAACGCGCGCGACTGGAAGTTCCTCGGAAGTCAGGAGCAAGGCCGGCAAGTTCATCGACCATGACGTCGTTGTTCGAGGCGTTGTCGCAGGTGACGCCAAGTATCTACAAGCATCAATGATAGGTGTGTAAAGTGTATCTTGAGGCAGCACAAACCTTCGTCGCCAACCCAAATTCCTCCAGGACATTATGGAATGCCGAAGCTAACTCGACCCCGGTATGAGACTAGTAGTCCATGTCAGCTCACTGTCTCGTTTCGAATCGCGATCGTTGTGAATCGTGATCGTTTCGAATCGCGATCGTTGTTAATCGCGATCGTTGTTAATTGCGATCGTTCAAGTTGCGATCGCGATCAATGAGGTATGTAATAACGCACCCTGGCGACCTCCACAATGTCTAATGGGAATGCCAGTGATTCACCCTTCTTCTCAAGATGGACGACAAATGCGACGAACGCGCGGTGGTTCGGAGATGTCCACGCATCAGTTGTAAAATGTAATTTCCCTTTGTATTCCTGGTACGTTCAATTCAGCCTATAACCAGTGTCGTTTAAACTGATTGTGACCTACCTGCAGCATTTTAGCTACACGGCAACGAGTCTTCACAAACACTGCTTTCACATCGCGAGAGACCGTATCCGGTGAAGGTAAATAATATTCAGGCCGTCCTGTTTTCATTAACATCAAGAAACCCCGATCAGCGACGACATTGAATGGGCGCAGACTCTCGGCGACCCAACGGACGATCTCAACGCTGGTCGGGTAACAGTCAGCAGATAGATCAAGCAATCAGTCGGTATTCGCACCGCGTTTCGGCCTTATTGAGTTGCCTATGACTGTAAGTGATATTGCCTTTTCCTTTTCGTTCAAATGCGGCGGTGATTGATCCATCGCGCAGGACACTTTTTACAATGCGTTCGCGGACTTCTTTGGCGTCCTTGGCCTGGCCGGCGGCCTCGAGGACCTCATTTCCCCAGCACGACCGGACGTGCTTACGCATGTTACCGGTCGACCGGGCATCCTTGGTATCCAGGTAGCGCCGGACTGTATGCTTGCAACCACGGGCCAAGCATTTGAATTCGTGAACCCGACGCCCGTCGACCTCTCTGATGACCGGGTCGGGATCAAAAAATGCGTATATAGGGGAAGTCCAATCCCTTTGGAGTTTCTCTTGGTTATGGGTTAACGCGTCGTTATACTATTGGTAGGCAAGTTCGGACTTACTGAGCTCATCCTCGGCGGTGATGGGATTATCAATCTCGACAACACTCGGGGACCGTTCGCGACCATCCGTTGATGCTGCCGGCGCATTGTCATCCAAATCAGATGATGGCGGGAGCCGGTCTTTAACCGACCGAGTTGCCTCGTGGGTGCGCGGTCCCTTGTTCAACGGAGCTGCAGATGACCAAGTTGGTGTGCCATCACTGTCGCTGCCTGTGCTATGTTGGCGCTTCCGTGGGGCCCTCGATGAGGCCTCTTCAGCTGCCAACCGGGCCTTTTCGGTTGGCTTGACTGCACGTCTGGTAGGTTGGGTACTCATGTTGTGCGGATGGGGAAATTTTGGATCGAGATTCGGGAGGCTTGCTGTGTTGTTTAATATTTACGGTAAACCTTCTTTGACAGGTACTAGATAGTTTGTCATCGTGCCTAGATAAAGAATTTCACATACACGTTTGTAAGTCACCCGGGCCATGGGTCCGGGTATGGGTATGGGTGTCCGACCAGAGGACCCGTACCCGTACCCACGAGGCACCCACACCCGTGACCCGTGCGGGTTACCCATACCCGTGCCGTTGCCTAGTATGAGTCATCATAGAAAATGAAAGAATAATCTAGAAGTAAGTTCTAGATGTATGACTAAACAATCAGAATAGTGATTGTTTCAACAGCATGCTTTCTTTCGTCCATCAGATTTCAGAGCAAATACCCATCTTCCCTTGATGGGGTGACGACCTTTAGGAAGATCTACAAGTTCCCAGACATTTCTGTCATGAAGAGATTTCATCTCCTCATCCATAGCCGATCTCCATGTCTTCTGTTCATCTTGAGATAGTTTGAGAACGTCCCTGTATTGCTTAGGAACAGAGTCAGGTGCGATAGCAGCTGAGAGGAGATTGTTGATGCGACGAGCATAAGACTCATACATCTGATTCGGATCATCCACAAGGTTTGTGGGTAAAACGTCCATAGGTTCAGCAGGTCGAATGTACTCCTCCTGAATATCGGAGTCATCGGATGATCATCTAGATCTCGCTCAATTTCTATTGGCGGTCGATTTCCATATGTGTTTTCAGGAATAATCCTTGGGAACAGGAACTCGATTCGATCTCCGGACTTCGATGGGAGTAGGAGGTATCTGAGTAGCAGAACAGTCATCCCTAAGTGGGATGATGTTGGTGTGGTCTCATTCTGAACTCTTGAAGAGTTTCGTTTCACTGCTGACAAGGTGCTAACCATAACTTGGAAGGAGGTGGACTTTCGTCATCGACCTCTTCGTCAAGTGGAGGTAACATATACCATTTGTGCTGATGTAGATCTTCAATAGGATATCTATGATTTTAATTTCCAAAAGGGTGAAGTGTGTTGCCATGTAATTCATCAAGTGGTCCATAGCTGCCCCAAATAATTATGGCCACCGAAAACTACAAATAGGGGTTACTTCAAGTAAGCAAAAGTGTAGTCAAAAGTGTACCAATAAGTGTACCAAAAAAGTGTAGTGGAACTACCAAAAAAGTGTAGTCAAAAGTGTACCAATAAGTGTACCAAAAAAGTGTAGTCAAAAAGTGTACCAAGTGTACCAAAAAAGTGTACACCAAAAAAACATGCCCATGTATCCTGGTTGATAATCCATTAGAAGGCCTGATGTGTTATCTTATCTCAGTGATTTGATTAGATTAGATCATAATAAGAGAAGGTACAATAATAGATTTATGACAATCAATATACTCCAATATTACATTACACAAAATCACTACTGTGGATGTCCAATTCAACATTTGGGTGTTCCCATTGTTATTTTGTGTCCCATTCTGTATATGGATGTCCCATTTTTATTTTGTCTGTGTCCCATTCTGTATATGAGTGTCCTATTTGTTATGTGGGTATTCTATTCTTGTACTGTGGGAGTTCCATTTATGTGTTATGGGCTCAAATTAGTATATGTGACTGTGACAGTCACACTATTTGCATCCAAATATTACATTTAACATTTAAATTATTTAAATATTATTTGTACTAACAATCAACGGCATAATCTTGTGGGCTACTGAAAATGTGTTGCCAAAAGTGTACCAAAGTGTATGAAAGATGTTGTTAGTCCAAGAAGTGTGAAAAGTGTAGTAAAAATCAAAGGCCGTTTTCCAAAGTATTTTTAGCCCCTATCTTCTTCAGGGGCTAAATCGAAACTTCATTATTCCTTTTCGGGACCTGTATGAAATCTGCAGCCCTGATGATTCCCTAGATATTCGTCGGTGGCGCCTTTGCATGAAAGAGTCAAACAAAGGGGCTGCGCCCCCAAGAACCCTCAGACCCCATCTTGGGGGGCCGAGATGGGGAAGCATACCCCCTAGGATCAATATATTGTATACGAAGTTGAAATCCTGTAAGTTTTTTACTACTTTTGAAGCCCCAGTCGAACTTTTCGTCGGTGGCGCATCGGTACCCCAATTTAGCAGCCTTTTTTCACGCCAATGCCTGCGGTGTAACGGGTGAGAATGGGACGGACGTACTATGTAACCTATAACCCCCTTCGTCCCGAATCCAGATCAGGTGTTTCCCAACACGCTGTTGCACAGTGCTGATCGCTGATCATTGAGTGCTAGTGATGATTTGTTCCGCCTTCGGTGGGAATGATAAGCGCACGCTAACTAGCACAGGCGACTCACTAGGCGATCGAAAGTTGTTCTCCGTGTTGGCGGCGCGCCCAGCGGGCATCCGTTAGATACAGTGGTGACTGGTCACCCGCTCGAGTTGGAAGAAAGATTCAGAATATTTGTGTACAACTTCAAGGAGTCACGGTTGTACAGAGGAGGGATTTGCTTCCGTACTTCAGACTTTGTGATCAGGATTGTAGGGCGACATGTTGTCGACGTTATCGCCTGACATGCTGGAAGTCTCGGTGTACACCATTTGACACTCTCAGTACTTAGCTTGCCCACGAGAAACGATCAAGCGATAATATCTATACAAAGACAAGAGGATATCTACGACGGTAAAGGCTACATTGGGGACCACACAAAGCAATCAGCGACGAGCATGTTAAGAACATATAGTAAGGCTACAGTTTGGGAGTTTGCGGTGAATCGATAGCGGGCGGGTGTATAGAGTCTGAGTAAGGGAGCGGAAAGCGGGAATAATGGACAATGAAGCCAGGAAACCAATCTAAGGGAATACACGCAAGATACAAGCAAGCGCTATGCACACAAAAGGATAGTGAAAGGACAGGAAGGAAATCGAGAGACAAGCAAGCGATTGGAGAGGTATTGGTCTATTGATACAGCGATAAAGATATGAAAAGAAAATGACGCATCATATATCTTCGTGGCTGGTTGGCATATAAATGGAGGGTATAGTTCATTTTGGAGGTGGTCAAGGCCAATGATCGAATTATAATTCATCCATACCAATGAAAGCACTCTCAAACAGCATGTCGTCGGGATATGGATCAGCTCTGAAGAACTTGAAAGATCCACGCCCACAATGAGCTACGCTGAGGTGTTGCATCGCCAGGGCAACAGATAAGCCCTGGACTTCGCCATGCACAACCTTAGCTTCGGGAACTTGACGTGAAGAAGCCATTCCCTGCCACAGATCAAACGTCGCCCCAGTCGGAACGTGCTGTGGCCGCAGAGCAACGACGGGCAGACTGAGGTCTGAACGCGCGGGTGAACCACTGTAGGTCAAAGAAGGGCTGGAGTTAGATTGCGATCCATTCAAGTTAGAGCAAGATCAAACATGGCAGAAGTTTCATCAACAAGCAATACATGTGATCTGAATAAGCAAGTGCTATGCCTCCGAGTCTGATGATTCTTCAAGATGCGCAAATCCGACTTGAGGTGGGTCAGAATCCATGTTGAACACAGTATAAAACAGCTGGAGGAAATTAGACCCGATGCTCCAGAATGCTGGTCCAGATGGCAAGAGAAGTTAGTACGTTTGAAGGTTCAAGGCCAAAGAGGGAATATCTCACACTGGGCATCATTCTTTGTATGACCAAAGATTCCACTGAAACAATCGGGTGAGCCATTCTCCACCGGTCCAAGGTTGAGCTCTTCAGCAGAGATGGTAAATTGCTTGCCACCAAAAGTAAGAGTCACGTCAGGGAAGTCATTGCATGGGACTACGGGGCTGTCAGTGGACTCGAAAGTACTATGTGAACCCCAATCAGAACTTACATGTGTGGTAGCCATCCTTGAAAGCTTTACCGCCATAGGCCTGATGCAGTTTCAAAACCCGACCCGGATCACCATAGATGTAGTTGGCACCAGTATCGATAATCGCGACTACACTTGTCAGGACACGTTTGCCATTGACACGAATGTCCTCCACCGTCACCTGCCAGAATCCCTAAATGGTAAAGTGAGTATACATCTATGACTGCAACCCAATGGTACTCGGCTCACCTTGGTTTGTACATCAACAAAGGTGATGTCACCTGTGTAGAGCTCTTTGTTCACACCACCAATGTACATCTCGCCTCCGTCAGAGGTAATCTTGAGTGAAAATACACCGTCGGACAGCTTTCCCTCACTGACAAGTGTTTGAAGGAGGGGACTAGCATGATACTCCGAGATAGACTCGAAAGCCAGTCCCAACATACCGTCCGGAGGGAAGTGAGCTTTGGCCATGTTAGCTGAGTATGCTGTTGCAACACCAATGGTCTGCTTGTCCGCCTACTCTGTAGTCAGAAGCTATCATGTTTGTGATCAACGAGAGTGAAACTCACAGTAAAGCCAGCAATGGTTATGTTATCAGTGTATTGTCTACCACCGACACTTGCACCATCTCCAAATTCGAATTGAAATGCCTTATCCAAGTCCTGGGCAGTTGCAGACAAGGCAGGGTTCCAGAGGTTATCATGGCTTTTGCAGTACTCATCACCAGTCGACGATGGAATGAAGAGATCACTGGGTTGGGTTGAACAAGGAGTAGGCGGTCCCGACAGAAATGCTTACCTAGAACCGGTGTCAACCTGGACTAGGATGAAGAATTGGTATTCATGTGTGCCAGGAAACGCTCGGAGAACCTACCAATGAAGGGTTTGGGAGGAGTACCGATCCGGATCGTACCATACCAAAAATCATCCTCATCCGTGTCCAAGTCAAGTCCAGCCCCACCACGTTTCCAGTTTTGGGACCCGCTCCGTTTCAAAGCATAAGGGTGGGTCGTTCCTGTGTTCCTTTCATAGTTTTCCAAGCGACGAAGAAGCTTGCTGAAACGACGCATGAGAACATCGAGTGAACGGATTCACGACACGTACGTCGTATATGATACAGTGCGAGACTTGAGTCCATCAATATTAACACTTTTTTTCAGCGACGGAGAGTGTTTGGTGAGTGGTATGGAAATTCCATTGCCTTTTCCTCTGGGTCTGGGTATTGAAGCGGCCAAAACGACTGATATTGCAGCAATGATTGCGACAACTGTGAAGCGTATTGAAAAGCAAGTGAGCATAAGTCCTGCTGAGGAGCGACGGTGGTATATTCGTCTTGGATGCAGTCCACTCCCATCGGTAACGCCCAGGATACCATATCTATAGCCTATCACAGATAGGAACTAATCGGATGATGTACATCATACTGATGGAGTGTGGGCCCCGGGCAGTGTCGGGTCTCAAACGCGAGCGCCATCGCCGCCACCGTCAGGAACACTCGGCCCCAAAACGCCGCAGAGTCTCAATTAGGACTTACTGCTCGGTGACAATCGCAGAAGGCCGCTCTCGACTGGACAGACACGTCGATTGTCCGATCACCTAGTGCCCCGCTGCTCGTCAATGGCACCAATGTCTTGACTATCGACATTCCAGGCTGGAGGGTATGGTCAATCCTGTTGACATCTCATCACAAGTGTTATGGATTGCACTGTCGAGACCAGTAAGTGATAAGCGGGACCGTATGCAGAAAAAACGCGCCTGCCTCCGTCGGTTGCAACAGTCGACGGTCACGTCTAGGGCCCGATCGCCCGTATTGCTGATCTCGATCCCGATCAGGTACGCTTCGTCCAGCAATGCCGGGTCACGATGCGAAAACCCTGTCGAGAGTTAGTGCGGACGATGCCGAACACTAACGAAAACATGGCTTATAGATTGGAAAAGAGAGAGACACCCGCACTCACGTCAAGTTCGCACTGTCTTCCTTCGTCACGGGAATGAGGACACGTCCGCACAGAACTCAGCTAGCGAGGAACGGCAAGACTCAATTCGCGCGACGCACACGGCTCGCGGGTACCTCTATCGTTCAACTTCCTTCTTCCGGCATGATCACGATGTTGGAGACCTGCACCATCAAGCCCGTCATTCCAGTTGTGAACAGCAGAGGAAGAAATCACGCACGCTAGATACCTCAAGTACATCTGTTGCAAATGCACCTGTCAAGACGCTCTCGTCTCAATTGCAGCCCCATCTCGACCGATTTCTCTGGCCCAGCTGCACGAGCAATGTGCAGACCCGTCATGGTGGATTGAAATCCTTCTGAGAACAAGAACAAAATTGCATGGATCGGGCAGTGCAGAGATCATGCCACCAAGGTATCCACTAGACGAGGCATCAACACCGTCCACAGGAATATCTGTCTTGCAACATACCAACCGTATCAGACTCTTTGAGATCGATGATCAAGACATCATCTGCGGATGACGGAACAAAACTTCTGAACTCCAAATTCAGTCTCTTCTTCGCCGAAATGCGAAACACATCCCGCCTTGAGAAGCATCAGTAGATCGCCTTGCAAAGTCCCCAGCTGGTCGATGTCACCTGTCTCCGTAACATGATGATTAGGATTGGACGACAGAAACGAAGGAAATATGCACATACCCGATCATCTCTATCGACAACGCACCGTCAGCTCCGCGGCCCAGCTTCTTCGCACAGGCGTAAGTACATACCAAGTGGGAAAGAGTGGATGGAGCATTGCGTCTCATCTACGCGCGCCACTAAATAAATAATATGTCCAGGCATCCGCACCGAATCGCCAGTTCGAAGCTACCAAATCCACAGTGCGTTCACGCGATTCGACACGCAATCCACAACGTCAGCTGTCCATGACTCGTAGGTGAGGTGTACTTTTTGAATAATTCGTACGATGCTGCCAACAGATGTCAACTAGAAACACGTCTTTCTTGAACAAACAAGATAAATACCTCCAATACGATCGTCAAGTGGTCCACCCTCCATTCGTTGGTAATTCAGGCGCAGCATTCGCTCCCTGCAAGGCACTCTCGCTCACCAAGAAGCGCTCGCGTCCAGCTTCGGTAAGCGCGCCGTCATGGAGTGATGTGGCCCAGATGTTGCAGGACATGACTAGGTTCCGGACGAGAGTCCGAACAGCGTTCATGTCACGGAGCATCCGGTTCCCGCGTGAATGGGGTATGGGCCGGAAACGCGAGTGTGGAAACCGGGAGCCCTGCTCAAGAAGTCGTCTGGGAGTCTGAGACGCGATGCGATGAAACGTACTGCCGTGCCATCTAACTCAACTCAAAGGTCTCCTTGACAATGCGCCAACCACGGGAAAGGTCGGCAAAACGGCGTATGTGAGAATGTATAGATAGAACTTGGTAATCTGAGTCAATGTATATCAGTGACGCCTATCAGTGATTGCCCAGCACGGGACCTCACCTTGAAGTTGATGAAACCTGCAAGACCCCGGCTTCTGCCTATCGCTTAGTTCGAGAGGGCAGGATTGCAGTGAGTCGAACATGATTAACAATTTTGTATGCGTGTCATGGTAATGTCTGGACGGTTTCAGAGAATGTGGAACGCGCAAGAGTTTGACATACCTGAGCGCCACCTCGTCATCACTTCTAAATTTTGGAAAGCAGGCCATCTTGCACTCGTATCGGACCATCCAGCCTTCGGGTCCAAGCGTGCGAGAGTTGGATGCTTGAGAGTGCCGGTTGCACTTTCGACATACGCGCTTAGAGTGGGACGTGTAGTAGTGACTAGTCTAACTGCGTAGGCTCATACTGCAAGCTGACCGAGTTAGCCAAGGCGAAGACAATGGATATCATACCCACTGACCCGTGTCCACTTTCCCAGATGATTGCGTGTCCAAGAATGGCTGATTGAACTTGAACAACAAAGCAAATAACCTACGAAACAGAAGGAAGACGTTTGAGAGAAACTGTCACGTCCATATCGGGATGAGCGGGGTGGAAAGCGGACGATCAACGTTTTGCAATTTATCCTTTCAGACAAGGTCTGTTGAGTTCAAAGAGTCGTCGGGTCTGTTCGGGCGCCTCAAGGTCATGGTATCGACGATGCCACCAGTACTATCTTCTACCTTCACACGTTCTCTCTGTCTCGTGTCTTTGTTTCTTTCCATCGTCACCGCCCAATCTTGTACCAACTATGGTACATCCACTGCCTCTGGTTGTCTTTGCCCCGTTGGGTTTGGCGGGTCGAATTGTTCCCAGCCAGCCTGTGGTGGGACAATTTTTGATGGTTCTCATCGCTCTCTCACACCATCTTCCGCCGCTTCGGGCGGTTTCCCTAACTTGACCTCCTCGGACTGTTCTTGCTCAAATGGATGGACTGGAGTCGGATGCAACGTCTGCGCAGGTGCATCTGCGTGCCAGGCTGCTGTGAATGGCTCTGCCTCTTCCATAGTGCCGGGGATCAACGACACCATGGTCTGCAATACTTCCCCCCGTGTATTTGCGGCGGGTGAACTTAGCTGCCAAATCAACGTACGTCTGCTTCCACTACTTGGGGAAACAATTTGACCCATCCCTTTCTAGAACCCGACGGTCCAAGCGCTCTTCCCTTTACAATCCACACTAAACATTCAGCGTACCCTCAATGCCACCCTCTCTCCATTGCAAAACGTCTCTGGCACGCTCCTTTCCCCCAACGGATCCGAGGTAGTTTATTCCCAACTTTTCTATGGCGGAGTCGAGCAGTTCTTTTGCTCTGCATCATCTTGCACTCAGTCATTCACCAACACCACGGATACCTGGACTTGCTCCACTTTACAGTGCCAATGTATCCCAAATACCTCATTCTGCGGAACCGGCACGACCGACCTCACAGGCACGATCAATTCACTGCTTGGCCCCCTCACGATCGCTTGTGACAATAACAACAACTGTCACTTCCAACAACAAATCCTCGATAGCTTATTCGGCTCAGGTGGGCTTCAACTGCAAAACTGTGTCTTTGGTGAATGTGTCACCCAAGCCGTAATCGATTCTTCTGACAGCGCTTCATCGCCGAACTCGACCAACGGTTCGAGCCCCCTTAGCCCCGGTGTCATTGCAGGTCTGGCGGTCGTCGGTGGCTTGATCGGAATTGCTCTCGCGGGTGTCGTATGGGGATGGATCCTCCAGAGAGCTGCTCGAAAACGTCCATTTGACGGGGGCCACAGCGGTGGTGTGGATGTTTGGTGGAAGAATGTCACGTACCTTGTTCGATCCGCCGGTGCCGATAAAACCATTCTGGACTCCGTCAACGGCCACGTCGCTGCCGGGGAACTCATGGCGGTCCTTGGTCCTAGTGGTGCTGGAAAGACAACGTTGGTGGAACTCATCGCGGGCAAGTCAAAGTCTGGGATGTTCACCGGCTCGATCACTTTCCCTTCATTGACAAACGGACGCCGACCCCGAGTGGCGTTTGTTCCTCAAACGGACATCCTGCCCGCCGTTTTGACGGTACGAGAGGCACTCCTTTTTGCAGCCTCTCTAAGACTGCCCGAATCGTTGTCCGACGAGAAGAAGAAGGCGCTAGTATCAACTATCGTCTCGAAACTCGGTCTGGAAAAGGTTGCGGAGACAAGGATAGGTGCAACGGACGGAACTGGCCGTGGGATCAGTGGAGGTGAAGCACGGAGAGTCAGTATTGGTCTCGAGTTGGTCGGATGTCCGGACATTTTAATCTGCGACGAACCCACGAGTGGCTTGGACTCAGTGAGTGCCTGGCGTGTCGTCAATGTCCTCAAGGAGGTTGCGCGAGGGGGCGGTGGGCTCTTTGGTTCGGTGGAAGACAACAGCAAGGGCGTTGCGGTCATTTGTAGCGTGCATCAGCCAAGGTGGGTAATTCGTGCTCAACCATTTGCGAATGTCTAACGTGATTTTGTTTTCTCAGCTCGCGTCTTTATCACTCCTTTGACTCTGTTTTGCTTCTCTCAGGTGGCCGAGCTTTGTATTCTGGGCCGGGCGGCTTGGCGCCCGCAAGACATTTCACTAGCATTCGAGACTCAGACGTCGGAAAAGCTGCTGAGTCGCAAGTACTTACATACGAAGAAGGGTACAACGTCGCGGACTACCTACTCGAGATTGCAAGCGACGTCCTGCCTGGCTCGAGTCTGGCAACAGCGATCGCACAACATAATATCGATGATCGGAGTTCACCCTCGGTAGCTGAAAAGCCTGGTGGTACCGACGTGGAGGCTTTGATCAATCGCAACAAAACAAGTATGGGAGAGTATGCTGCCACCTTTTTGACGCAGTTCCAAGTGCTATGTGGGCGTGAATGGAAGTTATTGCGCCGGTGCGCCACTTTTTCTCCTATCGGAGTATCTTATGGAGGGTGTATGATTTAGGGACAAGTCATTGTTCTTTACTCATTTGATCGTGTCTGCCATCCTGGGAGCTTTCTGCGGTACGTTGATTGTGAGTTACCTGGCGCTGCCATCCTGATCTGAAGTTATTATATCAGGGGGACTCTACTTCCACACTGGGACTTCCATTGCCGGGTTCCAATCTCGCGTGGGATGCTTGTTCTTCTTGGTATGTCACGCTCCTGTTTCAATTGTGGATAGTGCTCTTAGTTAAATACGTAGGGCGCACTCATTGCCTTCTCATCCCTGAGTGCCCTCTACAATATTGTTGAAGTACGACCGCTCTTCGTTCGCGAGCGATCCAACTCCTACTACAGGTTTGCGCCGCGATGCTCTCTTCGTTTGCAAATTCTGACATCTGCTCACTCCAGTCCAACTGCTTGGCTGTTGTCTCGTTTCTTCTTTGATGTCATCCCACTCCGCATCCTCCCGACGATCATTGTCTC